>SZWC01004978.1:142644-160359 GCA_023375785.1 Penium margaritaceum
ACACACACACACACACACACACACACACACACCCACACACACACACACACACACACACACACACACACACACACACACACACACACACACACACACACACACACACACACACACACACAGACACACACCAGGAAAACCAAGTTTCAGACTTCACAACTCATAGGTTGTTCATCCTTGAAGGCTCTTATCAATCGCAAACGTGTAGGGTTTGTTTTGTAGAAGGAGATTTTGCAGGTCCGTACTTTCATTTCGGTTAACATCGGTATCACACTGAGTGCATGATAAGTGCACTTTCAAGCTCATTCCGAGTGCACTCGCCACATACACTACCCCCATACACTGGGGGGTCTCTCTAGACCATCTTGCAAGTACTGGAGCGATGATACGTGTAAACCATTTAGGTGAACGATTATCCGGGAGTAGCTGGCTGTCAAGTATAACGTGGACAGGTGCACCAAGCGACCATCCAACGACGATTCCAATGGCATTGAACAGACGGACGATCTAGATAGCAAGGGCGTGAAAGGTGTTTGTAGGACATCAATTTCATTCTATGAGAATATAAACAAGAAAAACCAACAAGGACATTTGTATGTTGTCAAGATGGCTACATGTATTTGCCTAAATTAACCACAGAAAAAACAATGGAGCTGCAACCGAAAACTTGTTTCCATTGAAAAAACGAATAACTTCTCTTCAAACACAAAATGCTTGGAATAAGAAACAAAAAAAAAAAATTGAACAAAATTTTGTGTCCAAAGGAGGAAAAAACACACAGTATGCTTTTTCTGTATTTCTTGGAAATGATATGAGGACAAATTTTTGCTATGATTTACTTAAAAACATGGAATTTTTATGTCACAAATATGGACCCCCAAACACGAAAAAAATTCTCAGGTATCACACTTTCTCCATTCATTAAAGTCCGTCCTCGTGAGACAATTGTTTGTAAAAGACAAAAATCAACGTTTGCAAGGACACACAAGACAAAGTAGTGCATTGAGTCCACTCTTAGTGTCTTTTTGTTTGAAGACCAAGCACACTCACTGCATAAACTAGGACCACGCACTGAGGTCCTTCCTAAGAAGATAATGTTTTGGTCATACACGAAAAAATAGAAGGTTCACTAGGACACATTAAACAAAGAAGTACGTTGAGTGCGCTCTTAGTGTATTTTTTTATGGTAACTGATCGCACTTGCCACATAAACTAGCCCCACACACTGAGGTCCTTCCAAAAAAGATAATTGTTTTGCCATATAGGACAAAAAGGGGGATTTTCTTTGACATATGAGACAAATTAATGTACTGAGTGCACTCTTAGTGTACATTTGTATGCTGCCTGAGCGCACTTGACACATGCACTAACTCCATGCCGGAGTCCTTCCCAAGAAGAGATTTTTCAATCCATATGGGACAAAAGTACATTCGTCTCGTACACTATGGAAAGAGTGTAAGGATTGGTGTAAGCTACTCCCTTGTAAGAGAGCACACTCAAGGTACAAAAAAGAAAACTAGTGTATGAAAAGGCCTCCATTAACCATACCTCACAACCGGGGGTACGCAGAGAAAGCTATGCCGCTGACCCAGTTGCTAAGGAAGGATCACCAATGAGAATGAGGTGTGAAGGTGCATAAGAGTTTTGAGGAGCTCAATTCCACAACGTTTGACACTCCGGTCCTGGTGCATCCGAATTTGTCCAAGGAGTACGTCATGGCGACGGACGCAAGTGACTGCGCTACTGGGGAATTGCTGATGTTACATAGAAAAGGGGCCACAGCTGATTGCGTGAGCCTCTCGCAAGTTATGAGGCACAGAGCTAGAACACACAACCAAGAAGAAGCAAATGCTGATATTGATCCATGCCGTCAAGTAGTGGAGGTGCTACCTCGAGTCGCGGCACTGCGTGGTCTTCACAGACCACTACGCCTTGAAGTAGTCAAAGGCACACTCGAATCTTAGTCACCAACAAACTCACTGGATCGAATTCTTGGAAGGAATTTTTTACTACGCGATCTAATACAAGCTCGGACAGGTGAGTCTGGTAGATTCTATGAAAAGAGGCCAGACTTCAGCCTCAATGACATCTCAGTACGGATGGGATCTCCAATCATGCATAGCCTGTTCAAGTAAGGCTATCGTATGGACGGGGAGTTCATTGGGGATGGGCTGAAAGATGCAGTGTGGGCTGGATTGTATTGGAAAAGGAGCCAAGAATGCCAGATTTTTGTTCTTTTTTATGCGCCAATGAAGAATTTGCTACCAAAGGAGGCACATGATTCCCACTACTTTGGTCACTTTGGTTCTAACAAGATGCTCAAGGCCTTGGCACGACAATACTAGTGGTCGAAAATTGTGACTAAGTACAAGAGGTTTGTGCACACTTGCCATGTGTGCCAACGTATCAAGGTGTGGAGGACCAAGCCACCTGGAGAGCTGTAATGATTGCTTGTTCCTAAGAGGCCGTGGACAGACATCTCGCTCGACTTCATTGGTGGATTGCCCATGATGCAGTACGGTAACAACATGGTGTTGGTGGTGGTTGATCGGTTCTCCAAGATGGCACACTTCATCGCATACCCAAAGAGCATCACGGATGATGGGACAGCTCAACTCTTCCTTACTCGTGTCATCAAGCTATATGGAGTGCCGCATTTGGTGGTCTCATATCGCAATCCACATTTCACATCGCCATTCTAGGGAGATCTCATGGGGATTCTAGGCACACAGGTGTAGTTGACCACATCATGCCACCCACAGAGCGATGGACAGACAAGGCGCAAACTAGAGCAGCTGGTTCGGAGCATGGTCCCACCTGGTGGAGAGGTCGTGGAGGAGAAGCTTGAAGTAGGAGAGTTTGCCTACAATTCAACATTGTTGGCTTAAACAGGAAATTCACCGTTTGAGGTAGTTCATGGCCACCAACCACTGAGCCTTGTTGTCCTTGCTATGAAACATCTCTTCTGGCTATGAAGTAGCTTGTTGATGGGTTTTCCACCACATAGGATATCATTCGTCAATGGTTGTTGAAGGCACAAAAGCAGCAAATAGATAGGATCAATCCGCAGAGGAGTTCCAAGTAGGTGATCAAGTGATGATGAACTCTGCAAACCTACAGCTCATGGGAGTTGGGATTCCTAAGGTGAAGCCGCAAAAGGTGGGTCCGTTCTACATTTTGGCGAAGCGGTCGGTCGTGTATTACAAGCTCGAGCTACAAGCTCACTACACCATCCATGGGGTATTCCATATCTCCTTGCTTTATGCCTATCATGACCCCAACACATCCTTCTGAGGTGGCGGGATAGCTTCACCTCCTACGGTCCATGTTGAAGGAAGTGAGGAGTTTAAGGTGAAGAAGATTCTGGCGGGCCACAGCGGGGACGTCAGTACAACTTATTGGTGGAGTGGAAGGGGTATCGAACAAAGCACAAATCTTGGGAGCTAGAAGCCAAGTTTAGTATTGGAGGTACCAGCACTATCCTTCGAGAGTATCTCAGGCAACCCGAGACATTGCGCCTCCAACCGGGGGAGGGGGGGGGGAGCGGTGTTGGGGAGAGGGGGAATGTAAGAAGGTGCTCATCTTTTTCTAACATAATCGAGGCCTTGTCCACATTTCGGGGACATGAAGACATTTTTTTTATCTCCAAAACTCAGGCTCATAGTCGAGCTCAACTTCACTTGACCACTACAACGAGCAAGGAGGAGGAGGAGCGGAAAGTGCTCCACATGCCAGGGGGCGTGTTTTGCTTGTCGCTTTGAGCGCCATTCCAGAAACGCCATGCGAGGCTGGCTTTCACCCTCTCGGCGAGTAGCATAACGAATTCGCTACCCGCCAAGGGGATCCCATTGACGAAATGCCAGACTATGGATGCAGTCCACGGCAAAGGTAAAACTGGTGACTGCGACCGTGTGACGGTCGTAGTACCATCAGCGGCATAAACAAGAGGACGAGTGCACCCACCGCCGGGAGGCGTCAAGCTAACACAGCGGCTCGCTGAGAGACAAGACGGACCGTCGATCTAGATAATCGATGGTCGGACACTTCTTGGACTAAACATTATGTGCAAGTTGAGCACCGAGTTCAGGTGCAAGTAGCTTGTTTTAGCAAGTTAAGGGAGTAGCAGGATGATGCAAGGACTAGCCGGCAAGACACTATAAATTGCCTGTACATTGCTCATTGTATTAACGTGTCATTTCTCCTAATTTCAAAATCTGGCTTCCAGACTATCTCCTAGTCTATCTTTCGGCGACAACTGTTCTCTCCGCACGCAAAGGCTTAATCTCCAGAGAGAACGCACTCTCACAGTCATGATATGGCTGACGAGTTAAGAGGTGTGCTTCACCGCTGTTGGGGTCAACAACGACAAAGAAAGAATCGACCTCGTGCCCTCAGTTTTGCCCGGCACGGCCTAAAGTTGGTGGTCTGATCTTCGGACGATGAACAACATTAGGAGACCGGTGGGGCCTCATCAACGGTCCATGATGCACTTCTCACATTGCCTACCACCAGCGTTCTACCCTTGGAGAAGATGAACCCTAAGTGGCAAGATGTGCTGATGCCACACAAAAAAGAGATGATTTCACTCGCACATAACTTGCATGTTTTGGATGACTGAACAATGTATCTGACGGTTACTACAAGCTGCAATGACTTAGTTAGCAGTCAAGCATGGCTGAGTACACGCAAAGATTCCACAAGATCATAACAGGCACTGACCTCGCCCTGGACGAGTTATGTTTTCACTACAATAGCAACCTCAAACGTGGCATCCATCGAGCAATCCCCAACTTCCGCAACCAAAGTGACTTATCGCGGATGATCACAACAGCCAAAGAAATTGACAATGCAATGCTCGGATCCAGTTATCCTACAGCCGACGATACCAAAACTACGACTATTGTGGTGACGGAAAGGCACAACCAAGGGACTCATCCCTCATGGAAGTTGCCAACATCAATGAGCAAGATCAACGGCTCTGCTATAACTACAGAAAACCTAGTGCGTTAACTGTAACTTCCGTAGTTGAAAGCAGGCTAAAAAGGGGGTTAAGTCGTAGAAAATGAGTCGGGAAACGGAGAAGGACAAGAGTAGAAGGCACAACTCTTGTCCACGAGGAGTAATGTATGCCAAGCGATCGCCCATCTGAACGGCTGAACTCTTCTGAGAGGGTACGTGAGATGAAAACGTTTGACGAGGGGTATGAGGACAACCACGGGCTATACTGCGATCAGTGCATTCAAGAAGTTTCAATAGTCAACAAATGGTTCTAGCATTGTTAGATGGAGGGGCCTCATAAAGTTTTGTAAGCAATGACATGGTTTGGAAGCTGATTTTGCAAGCCGGACTAGGGTTTTTGAAGGAAATCCAGTTGACAGGTGGTTGTAAACTTGTTGAACTAAGTGATCCACTCTGACTACAAATCAAATATCTGCAGGACGTTACTTCCTGGCGGTCCTGTCCAATGGGTGACCACAAAATCATCCCCGCATAAGATATCCTATACTGGGAGAATCCGTAGGTAGATTTGAGCAGCGGAGTCGTCTATGTGAAGATCGACGGCACCAAAATACAACAGCTGCATGTCAGAGTGAAAGCAACAACACATTCACCAAAATTTGAAGCAACAAAAGAAGCACATAACCCAAGAAGCGCCAACGATCTTGTCGATCTTGTTGTACGTGGCCAATCACTACATACAAGGAGGGGTTCATGCATGGCTTGTCCACGTGGAACTGGACAAGGACGAAGTGGTCATGGAAGCTGATTCATCAGCCACAACGGCATCAAACGCAACTGAGAAGTCCACGATGGTTCCAGAGGAGTTTGCACCTTTCATCCGAGAGTTTGCGGACGTCTTCCAGGACAGACTCCCACAAACACTACCGCCAAAACACAACATCGATAAGTTGAAGCTAGACAGCAGACCGGCAGTCAGGAGAACCCATCGAATGAGCAACCACAAGCTGACCGAGCTCAAGCAATAGCTAGACGAGATGCTTGGACAAGGCTTCATCCGATCATGCACGTCACTGTACGCCGCACTAGTTCTATTCGTAAAGAAGAAAACTTACAAAATATGGATGTGCGTGGATTAACGGGCGTTCACGGCATACCATCAAGAACTGGTACCCCCTCCCTCGTGTAGCCAAACTCTTTTATCAACTTTGTGTTGCAAACATATTCAAGAAGATCAAATTGCGGATTGGATATCACCAGATGAGAGTCGCCAGTGCCAACATTGAGAAGAAAACATTCCGAACAGTCTACGGTCACTTTGAGTTCACATCCATGCTGTTCATACTCACAAATGTCCTAGCAATGTTCGTGGCCACGATGAGCAACACTTCCTGACAGTATCCCGATGAACGTTGCATCGTGTATCTTGATGACATTTTGGAGTGCAATCGCACTCCGGATGAGCACGGCGGAGACCTCCAATAAATCCTTGAGGTTTTAGAACGACTAATTCCATGTAAAAATTTTGACGTGTCATTTCGTTCTTCGCTCGATCGAGTTTTTAAGCCACGTCATCAACGGCGAACGAATCACCATGGACCAAAAAAATGTGGAGGAAGTTGTCGATAAGCCAAAGCTAACAAATCTTTGGGACCTCCCAGTGTTTTTGGGCTTCCGTAATTACTGTCATAAATTTGTGAGATATTATGCAAGAGTTTCTCTCTCCTATCTCACCCGGAAAAAAAATTCAAGTGAAATTGGGATGAGAATGGTCACAAAGAATTCATGAATTTACAAAATATTATGACCTCGGCACCTGCCCTCAGATTAGCAGATCCAATGGCGGACAACATTATGACCACTGATGCCTGAGACCAGGCCATCAGAGCCATTCTCCTCCTAGACAACGGCGGTAGAGAACAACCAATTGTGTGTATGTCACGCAAACTCCAAGGACCGGAGATAAACTTTGTGGTGCATGAGAGAGAAATCCTTGTCGTCGTGCACGGATCAAGAAACATTGCAGTGCTACCTCGAATGCTGACGATGTAGGGTCCTTACCAACCACCATGCGCTAAAACATCTAAAGACACAACCAAATCTAAGCCACTGTCAGACTTGATGGATGGAGTTCCTCGAATCTAGTTTTGAGTACGACATCGAATATCGACCTAGAAAAACAAGTCCAGAAGACGCACTGAACGTCCGACCAGATGTAACGACCGACATCACAACCTTGCAGCTAGACCGAGATCCGCATATGCAAGAGCTGTTCACATGTGGCTACGAGCTACATTGCGGGTATGACAGAACTAAGTTAAGGTTTGACACACCCTGAGCAATTATCTGTGACACATGCTGCTCGAGGAGTGCCATGACATGGACCCAGGAGAACACTTCATCGAGGACAAGAAAGTGAAGAAGCTCACAAAGTGTGATGGGTGGGAGAGGATGCGAACCGATGTGGCAAACTTTTGCAAAATGTGTGACACGTACCAGGGACAAAAAGTACGACACACGCGACCACCCATGCCGTTGTATCAGTCACCTGTTCCGATGGAACCGTGGTGCGACATCTTGATTGACCTCGTCACTAGACTATCTATGACAACCGAAGGATATGATGCCATCCTCGTGGTCATCAACAGATTTTCCAAAATGTCTCACTTCATCACGATGGCATCCACAGTCACCGTAGTTGGGACCACGCGACATCTCCTCAATCACATCATTCAGTTACACGTCATACCGTGTACCATCACGAGTGACAGGGACGGTTGATTTATGAGCCGTTTTTGGTGCAAACTAATGGGACGACATGGGAGTTGAATTCAAATTTTGATAACATTGCATTTGCAAACCGACGGCCAAAGTGAGCATAACAAATGAACGCTCAAACAGCTCTTGCGCACATTATGTGAACCACACAGCACTCATTGGGCAGCAGAACTCTCTACTGCCAAACTCACTTATAATTCCACCGTTTCCACCACAACGGGTATAGTATGGTTTGAAGTGGTCTACACTAAACTTCCGGACAGAGAGACATGTTTACAAAGTCAAGGCAACATTCCCGCCGTCGATGTGCATCGATGCGACTTCTCCAGAAGAAACATGGCAGGCCCTTATGAAGACACAAACAACGATGAAGCAAGCTGCCAACAAGCATCGCAGTGACGACGTCTTCGTCGCTGGCCACAGAGTCCTCCTCAGCTTCGCAAGCATCAAACTCTGCGGACAAGATTTTACAAAGCTCAAACCATAGTGGTTGGGACCATTTGAGATCACGCACATGCAAACCCCAGTGGTTGTGTGACTCAAACTCCTTGAGACCATGGCGAGACATACGGTCTTTCACATGAGCTAGCTGAGCACTACCGGGACCAGAGTGAGAATTTTCCAGAACATGATGTTCCTCCACCCCCTCCAGTCCAAGTGGACAGAGATATGGAGTACACTATCGAAGACATCCTCAAACACCGACGTGGAAAAACACGGAGCGTCCAGTTAAATGGCACGGATACGATATCACACACAATTCTTGGGAACCCTACAATAACTTACAAGATGCCGATCATCTAATTGGTGCTACTTTTGCTGCCACCGTCAACATCAGCATAACGCGGCGGGATGACATGACTACATGGGGGAGGAGGTGTTGTGATTTGTGACGTTCCTGTCAACCTGTACAGTTTACTGTGACCACTCGGCCGTGTCAATACTCATGCAGATCCCTGATGCGGACCCTGGTGGCACCGGTGCATCATCTGGTGGCAGACTACCAGCCTGGAGCTGACCGACGACCGTTCAAGAGCTCTGGATGCTACCCGAGACCTCCTCCAGTTTTTTTGCAACACGTATGAGTTTATCGATGGACTGGTCGTGGGCCCAATTTGCATGTTTTTGCATTGTATGTCCACCGTTTGATGCCAGATGCATGCATGTGACCAGTCGTAGCATCCGGCTTTTGATCTTGCACGTCTAGGTTTAGACGGTGTAGCGTTCTGATATGCCTGCGCAGAGTTGCGGCCAAAACACTGGTTTTGGGCCGGTTTTAGGACAGATCTTGCATTGCCACGTGCGACACCCGTCGTGCGCCGTGGTAGGTACTTATGCCATGGACCTATCATTTGTCATTTCTCTCTCCAAATGCTATGAAGCATTCTGAAACTTTGCCTTGTGTCTCCTAGCCAGACCCTTGCCGGTGTGTGCACGACTTGTGACTGTCGTCACCGTCTGACCAGGCACTGACGCCTAGTGAGCGGCTGTGTCGTTAGGAAGCTTCCACGCATCTTCTCATGGTGTCAGAGTGGTGAGACAGTTCTCACCGAGCTGCGCAGCAGAGACGGAGCAGAGCAGCAGCAGTGAGAGTCACCGCTATAGCAGATCCATAGGGACCTGCCGACGACAACCGACCGCCGTTGATGTCGCTCATCATCACCACGTGAGATCGTAGTTGCCAGCAGCTATCGACATTGGCAGATGTAGCAATAGCAGCATTCAGCAGCAGAAGCAGCAGTGTAGCAGAGAAGCAGCTCACCAAAAGTGGCAGAAGCAGCGGCGGTAGTAGCGAACGGCGGCAGCACCACAACAGTAGTGTGCGATGGCAGCGGCACATCAGTAGCACAGAAGCAGCGGCAGCCGAAGCAGTAGCGGCAGTAGCAGCGGCGGTAGCAGTAGCGGCGGTAGCAGCAGCATAGGAGCAACAACGGCAGCAATGCACGGCGGCGGGAGCAGCGTGTAGCAGCTGCAACACACAGTAGTAGTAGTAGCAGCACGCGACCGCTACCACAGGTGTGCACACAGCCGCCAGGCGGCCGCTCCGCACACAGCCGTGCGATTGCTGCTGCAACTAACAACGCAGCAGCAGTAGCAGTCGAGTGGAAGCTGCTGTGCAGCAACCGCGAGGGTTGACAAAAAAAAGGAGAGGGAGCTGATGTCAGCATTTTTGTTGCAGATGTCAGCAAATTCCTGCTCATGTCAGCACTTGCCTTAGTGAAATCATTTGTCGGAGAGTCAAAATTGCTAGCGTTTCAACTCCTCAAGAAATGCTGACATTTCTGCATTTTGACCATGTTGACGTTTCGGCCCATAGTGAGCGGCGACATTGCTCCATCCGACGATAATGAAAAAGGGTACTAGATCCCTCATCCTCTTCCTCAGGGGTCATGAGCCCACGTTTGTAGGCTATTGAGGACATGCAGAGCCAGTAGGACGAGATGTGCCGCCTGTAGCAGGAGCAGACTGACGTCATCCGTACACTCACCGAGCTTCTTCGAGGTCATTCCACGACCCTAAGACAAACCTCTGGGGGAGCGGCCGGGGTCGCACCCTCTACACAGCAGTCAGCTCCAGCACCGGAGACGAGAGCCGAAGCCGACCCGCCACCTCTTGATCCTTGGGACGAGTATCCAGATATGCCATGCATGGAGGGCGACTTCCCGAAGCGCGAGGTTCGTGTGGTTTAGGAGCGTCTATGTGAGCTTCAGACGAGCTCTCGGGCCCCACACACATCTCGCTTTCCTGAGATTCGATCGTCACCTGATCTCCACCCCAGTGACTTCCCTCTTCCCTGTGTCTTTCCCTTCCCTCGTCCTTCCTAGCCTTTGGTTTCACTACCTATGGAGCGACAACTCAAGGACTTCGAGACACCGCCTCCACGGTATGTCAGCGAGGACAGTTTTGACTGTTGGGAGATCCTCTTCCAGCCGTGGGCCACCTTAGAGGGCATCTGGCCCTACTACCACAGCCCGTATCAGACTGCACACCGAGCACAGGTGCTGACAGTGGCTACGGCGATGCGCAGACTCCTCTATTCCATGCCGCGCGAGACCGTCGTCTTCCGTTCGTTCCTTGGTGAGGCAAGCACAGGCACCGTTGCTGATCCTCGTGGGGGTTGGGACCTGGCATTGTCCCTGCTTGCTTCAGAGACGCATGCCACCCGCGCTGCACACATTTGTGCCTCTCACTCCCTTTGTCAAGGGCCTGCCAAGCCTGTAGCTAACTACTGGCGATGCGCCATGCGCATCTACACGCGCCTTGGGTCCTTAGGAGGTACACAGTTGTGGGCACTCCGCATGATCATTCTCGAGTTTGGCTTGAGCACACAAACATCTTCACAAGGTATAGCGACGCCGTGTTCGAGCCTTTTCCGACCTCGCTACAACTCCTTCCTTGGGCGCACGAGCTCTTTCTCCAGGTGACTTTTGCCCGTGAGGCAGCCATGGCTCATCAGGAGACCTCCCTTGTAGCAACAGTCATCGCATCCCCACCAACGCCCCTCTTGCAGAATCCTTCTCCATCCTCTGCCACGTCCTCCTCCTCCCCTTCCACCTTGATTACACCAACTCAGACATAGGGTGTCACGACAGCAGCACAGGGGAAGAAAGGGCGACGCTGGCACGGCTCGGGCAAGCAGGATTCACAGCAGCAGTCGTCGTCGGGCAGTAGCAGTGGACGCTTTGTCCACTACTACAACTATGGAGGTGCTCATCGCTACACCGAGTGCCAATAGCTACTCGACTGGGCGCGGATTACTCGCGAGCTCTAGGCTGCACATGCACTACAGTCCACATCAAGCAGCACATCCTCCGGACGCGTGGCGATGACGACCGCAACACTTCCCGCTTCACCACCGGTGACCAGCGGCTTCCCAGACCCACGTGACCGCACCATCGCCAAGCTCCACCACCTTCTAGTGCTTCACTTTCAGGGAGGTACGAGTGTCACAACTGGGTAGTTCACAGATTGTCTGTCCGTCTGTCCTTGTGGCTCGAGATGACTCGTGTGGGGGGGCATAGTCAGCATGTGATGACCATGGGCCTGACTGTACAGATTGGATTCATGAGTCTCACCTTTGTGCCCTTCGTCGTTCTTCCCCACCTACTGCCCAACGTCTGTCTGAGGCCATGTGTTCCATTGCCCGTTGTATAGTGACGTCCTCCAGTCATGATTCTGGCGGTACTTGGATCATCGATTCTGGTGCCACTCATCACATGACCTGTCATCGCAGTGATTTTGTTGTTCTCGACCCTGTTGCGTCAATTCATTCTGTCCGCACAAGCTCTGATCAGTCGTTACCAGTCCAGGGTGTTGGGTTTGTATTTTTCGATGGTTCATTTGGCCCCTTGTATCTTTCTGAGATGCTATTTGTGCGTGACCTTGAGCTCAGTTTGCTTTCTATACGTGCTTGTACACTGATGGGACTCTCTGTGGAGCACACTGCAGACTCCGCGACTGTTATTGGTATTGACACTCATAGCGTTGTTCTCGTGCCTCTGTTGTGGATGACCTGTATCGTGTCTCCCGGACTTCTGCTCCTTGCTCCCCCTCCCCTTGCGCTCATGTTTTTGTCACTGGTGTTCTGTCTCCTGAGCACCAATGATTACTTCATCGCTGCCTATGTCATGTAGGCTCCGACACTGTGTCGAAACTCATTCGGACACATTCCTCCCTCGGTCTTGACGCGGCTTCTTTCGGTCCGTCCAAGATTGACTGTCTCTTCTGCGCTCAGGGTAAGATGCATCGTTGCACCTACCCTGACTCTCGTTCACGCGCACTTCGCCCTCTCGAGTTAGTCCATTCAGACCTTCTTGGTCCCCTACCTGTTGAGTCTGTCCGATTGGGGTCAATACGTCCTGACCCTGACTCATGACTTCACCCGGATGCGGTGGGTCTCTAGCCTACGGCAGAAGAGTGACGCCGCTCTTGCGCTTCGCCTCTGGCTAGTGATGGCTGAGTGTCAGTCCCGCCACACGCTGCACACCTTCCGCTAGGATCGTGGTGGCAAGTTTCTTGGCGAGATGGACAGCTTCTTCGTCGAGCACAAGATTTTTCACCAGGTCTCCGCTCCTGCTACTCCTTAGCAGAACCGTGTCTCAGAGCGCTGGAACCGCATCATGGAGGATGCAATTCGCGCTATGTGATCTGAGTGCGGTCTTCCGGAGTCCTTTGCTTTTGAAGGCTTTGCCTGCATGACTTGGGTCTGGAACCGCCTCCCGCACGGTCCGCTTCTGGACCACGTCACATCGTATGAGCTCTTGTTTGGCCACCGTGCCGACTTGCACCTCGCTCGTGTCTGGGGACGCCTTGGCTTCAGTGTGGTACACCGAGGACCAGCAGGGGTCCAAGGTCTCACCGTGGGGTCGCTTGTGTGCTTTCGTTTGCATCTCCCCGCGCTTGAAGGCATGGCGATTTCGGAATCCTGCTTGTCGTCGCATTGTTGAGTCCCGCAACGCGCTCTTGTTTGAGTCCCTCACCTACCGTGATCTGACTTCGATCACGTCGCTGTCCGTCACCAAAGTTCCCACGTGTGAGGTTTCTTGATGAATGGGGAGTCTGCGCCTACGAGCACCGCTTGCCAGGCTGATGTGTCCGTTCGAGCTCCCACCACTTCTCCAACTTTTGATGACCCTGCGATCATCGCTATCGGTCCGAAGATCACTCCAGCACCGCGGCTTCTACCCCTGTCCCCTCGCACCCCACAGGTACCCATGATCCTGTACGTGTGCGTACTCCTGTAACCGTACCTATGTCCGTGCTATTCTTGCCTCTGTGCGTGGACCTACCTCACTTGCTCCTACTGTCACACCGAGCCCCGTGTCGTCCTCCTCGCACGGCATCACCAACTCCCTTGCCTCGGCCCTCCCCAGCTGCGATTGTGCCCGTTCCTAAGCCTGAGATGCGCCCCTCAAGCCCGGGTTACTCGTGTGAGCCTGGCGGTCGTCTTTGACCACTGGACTCCGGAGTTCAACAAGTGTCTGGTCCCGCACCTAGGGGCTCTACTCGCAGCATCGCGAGTGGTGATCCCGGCACAAAGGCCCTAGGCCTGAGTGTCCGCACTGAGCACACAGATGTAAATCCGGCGTGTCCCGTAGGGCACAACCTCGTCACTCGCGAGTTTCACATCACTTGTGATGCAGCAGCCAATCTTGTGGTCGTCAAACCTAGTACTGAGGCATGTGCTCTTGTCACGCAGAGCTCTTCCTCTATGGCGCTTGACCCGGGCATACTTAGGGGGTCTCTCATCACAGGATGCTGACGCTTGGTGTGCTGCCTGCGAGGATGAGCTTCGCACCATCCGAGAGCACGGAGTTTACGATCTAGTCCACCTTGCACCTGGGAGGAAGGCTATTCAGGTCAAGTGGGTCTTTCACAAGAAAGTGAAGCCGGATGGCTCACTGGAATGCCACAAGGCTCGCTTGGTCGTCAAGGGGTACTCTCAAATTGAGGGCATCGATTACATTGACACCTTTGTCCTTGTCGGCCGCATGACCTTAGCTCGAGCTCTGTTCGGTGTAGTGGCTCAACGTGACTGGGAACTGCACCAGATGGATTTGAACAACACGTTCCTCCATGGCTCTTTGGATGAGGAGATTTACGTGGCCCAACCACCCGGCTTTGAGGATGGTGACAAGGTCTGGCGCTTACGCAAGTCCTTGTACGACCTCAAGTAGTCTCCACGGTGTTGGAACCAGGAGATCACTGGCACCCTGACTCGTGCAGGATATGTACAAAGCAAGGCAGATCCCTCTCTCTTCATTCGACGGACGCCTGAGCGATTCATTGCCATCTTCGTCTATTTCGACGACCTTCTGATCGCGTCTCCTTCACTGGAGGCCGTGAAGGAGGCCAAGGCTGTCCTCCACACTGCCTACAGGATGAACGACCTTCGTCCTGCAGCGGTGTTTCTTGGCATGGAGATCGTGCGAGACCGCAGACGTCGTACTCTACTATTGCATCAGGCCCGATACGCACTTGTTGCGGGGGAGCGCTTTAGCGACCTTCTTGGCGCAGTGCCCACGGCTTCCACACCTCTCACGCTTGACGGGTAGGATGCCCTGAAGGTGGACGGTCCCACACAGCTAGGGAAGACAGTGGATGTGACCCTCTACCTCCGTCTCATCGGATCTCTGATGTACCTGGCCACTACCACGCGTCCTGACATCGCATTTGCCGTCAACCTCCTTGCCCAGTTTTTGCAGGCTCCACGCACTAGAGCCCTTCACGTGGCTCTGCGAGTGGTGGGTTACGTGGTCTCGACACCGTACCTCGGACTCTGTTTTTGCCGGCGGTGTTTGGTAGTCCTTGATGGCTACACCGACAGCGACTGCGCCTGGAGCCTAGCTGGACGCAGTCGCACTGGTTACGTGTTCCTACTCGATGGGACCGTTGTGTCCTGGCGCATTGAGAAGGAGGGCTGCATTGCACATAGCTCATCGGAGGCAGAGTACGTTGCTCTGGGTGTAGGGGCTGCTGAGGCGAAATGGCTGCAACGCCTCTTCCTTGAGCTTGGACAGACAGTACCCACCATTGTGCTTCGTTGCGACAACCAGAGTTGTGTCTTCCATGCTCGCACAAAGCACATTGCGGTTGAGCATCACTTTGTGAGTGATCTGGTGGAGCGACACGTGAACTCCGTCATTTGGGTTGGCACTGACATGCAGCGTGCTCACTTCTTGACGAAGGCACTAGCACGCGCAAAGTTCCTGGTGGCCATTCGTTCTATTGGATTGCACCCCTTGCTTGAGAGTTGTTGAGTGTGGGGTGTAACTGTGTCTTTGTCACATTTGTTGTTGCACTCGTTGTTGTACTCGTCTCAGTACTGCACGCGTATGGACATGCGTACCATCGGGTCATGGGGGAGTGTTGTGATTTGTGACGTTCCTGTCGACGTGTACAGTTTACTATGACCACTCGGCCATGTCCATACTCGTGCAGATCCCTGATGCGGACCCTGGTGGCACCGGTGCATCATCTGGTGGCAAAATACCAGCCTGGAGCTGACCGAAGATCGTTCTAGAGCTCTGGATGCTACCCGGGACCTCTTGCAGTTTCTCTATAGCATGCAGGAGTTTTTCCGTGGACTTGCTGTGGGCCTGATTTGCATGTTTTTGCATTGTGTGTCCACCGTTTGATGCCGGATGCATGCATGTGACCAGTCGCAGCGTCCGGCTTTTGATCTTGCACGTCTAGGTTTAGACGGCGTAGCGGTCTGATATGTCTACGTAGAGTTACGGGCAAAACAATGGTTTTGGGCCGGTTTTAGGACACATCTTGCCGCGTGCGACACCCGTCGTGCGCTGCGGCAGGTACTTATGCCATGGACCTGTCATTTGTCATTTCTCTCTGCAAATGCTATTGAAGCATTCTGACACTTTGCCTTGTGTCCCCTAGCCAGACCCTTGCTGGTGTGTGCACGACTTGTGACTGTCGTCACCGTCTGACCAGTCAGTGACGCGTAGTCCGCGGATGTGTTGCTAGGAAGCTTCCATGTATCTTCTCAAGGGGGTGTTATGTACAACACGTATACGAGTCGCTAATTCTTGCGCGTGTGCATTACTGTCATTACTATCATGGCCCATCATGCGGTGAATTCTGGATTATTATGTCACTCAAAGCTTCGGACAACTTCGATCATCTTCTAGAAGCGACGACAAAAGTGTTGTGAGTAAAACTGATGTTTTGATGTTATTCTATGGACTTCAGGATGAGTTGAATCTTTATAAAAGAACGCCTCAATATTCTCAAAGACCCCTGATTTTTCTGTGGAGCTTCTCAAGGCAACCACTCAAGGTGCGACTTCACACGCGTTGCAAAGCTCAAGCGCCGATGCCTCATTCTCATTCTCAGCAGTATACATGTGTTCGACGAACTCAACAATTATCGTCAAAGTACACTTTCCGCTAATCATAAATTGCTCAACTGTCCCAAATCGTGTGCTGCCCCACATCTTTCCCTGTTCACCACCCACGCTTCTGACTGGCATAACAGTAAGTTGGGTATCTGGTTATTATCAGCTCTGGATTGATATATGTGTTCTTTTGTTCCGAAAAGTGGATACATGCGGCTTCCGCCCATGAGAATGCCTTGTCCTGCTCGACCTGATCCGACTCCCCTCCCCATCTGAATGCGCATATCCTGCTGCTTTCCTCCATTCGGCTGGAACAGTTGGGCGTGGATCCAAGCGAACAGATCCAACCGAACCATACTGGATCACGGAATCGTGCTTGCGCGTCTGAGGCGGCAGCTGCAACGCTTTCCGTGTCAAGTGGTACTGCTTACCTGTTCTCGTCGGTCCCGACGGGTAGCAGTGGAGGCCGAGCGCCGGCCGTCGTGAAATCAAGCGCGTCTGTTGAGCCCAGAAACGATGGCGACAGGTACGCGGTGGTTGCAGCCCGTGCATCTCCACGGCCCACTGCACAGAACAACGGAGACGTCAAGGGCCCCCTCCCTTGAAGGCCAGTGACTCGCTGCTAGATGCTTGCACACACGTGCGGACAGACGCGCACACAGACGGCCCATGAGCCCATCTCCCCCTCCCCCCCCCCCCCCCCCGGGCCCTCCCTCCTCCCTCGTTCCCGAGTCCCCACAGTGCATGATTGTCTCTGACTCTCACCGTCGGTCTTTCTCTCTCTCCTCTCTCGCTCTCTCTCTCTCTCTCTCTCTCTCTCTCTCTCTCTCTCTCTCTCTCTCTCTCTCTCTCTCTCGTGTGCAGCACTGACACTTTTGAGTAACCTGGAGTCGTTTAGGGAGACGGTGGCGGGCGCCGCGGACAAGGTGAAGGGAGCGGTGGTGGAGAAGACGAAGAGCGCGGTGGGGAAGGCCAAGGAGATGGTGGGCCTGGTGAGCGAGGAGGAGCTGCAGCAGCAGCAGCAGCAGAGCCAGGCGGAGCAGGGGCAGGCGGGTGCGGAGGAGGGGTGGATGGAGGAGCTGAACCAGTGGTGCAACCTCACGTACAAACAGGTGCGCTACGCACGC
>SZWC01004979.1:9718-20929 GCA_023375785.1 Penium margaritaceum
CCCACACAATGCTGATGCTGCAATCATGCAACAACGAACGCACATAGTGATACTCAACATTGATGTGCTTTGTGCGTGTGTGATGCACGCCGTCATTGTCGGCGATGGCCATGGCACTCTCATTGTCACAATGCAAGGTGATGGATGCGATAGACTGACGCAACTCGGACAACAGGCGATGCAACCACACACTCTCACACGTGCCCAAGCCAAGGGCCACGTACTCAGCCTCAGTAGTGCTGCATGCAATGCACCCTTGCTTGCCACTGCGCTAGGACACAGCTGTGCCGCCAATCGGAAAGATCCCGCCCGTGCGACTCTTACCGTCTGGACTGCCGGCCCAGTCACTGTCGATGTAGCCCACTACGATGACAGACGGCTGGCGGCGGAACATGAGACCTCGCCGAGGGGTCGAGACGACATAACGCAGTACTCGGATCGCGGCCTCGAAGTGGAGGTGGCACAGCTCCTGAGAGAACTGGGCCAGGAGGTTGACGGCCATCGCGATGTCTGGACGCGTCGTCGTCGCCAGGAACATCAGTGACCCGATGACACGCAAACACGTGGTCACATCAATTGGCTCCCCCACAACAACTGGGTCAGGACTCTTTAGCTTCACCTTGCCATCGGGTGACATAGGTGAAGATGCGCTAGGCACAAGGGGCAGGTCCTCAGCGAAGCGAGTGGACAGGGTCTAAACATAGGCAGCCTAGTGGACGTGCAGGATACCCTAGGAGCGATCATGCTCAAGTTCCATGCCCAGGAAGACTCGGGCAGACCCGAGATCTTTCATCTGGTAGGCGGCGTGCAGCAAGTCCTTGACATTCTGGATGGCAGCCGTGTCTGGCGACGCAATGAGGAGATCATTGACGTAGACCAAAACTGCGACAAAGGTCTGACCTCGCGAGCTAACGAACAGAGCGGGGTCAGCGGTGCTGCACTAGAGGCCGCCACGGAGAAGCGTGCTGCTGATCTCCTGGTTCCAGCACCGAGGTGACTGCTTTAGGCCATAGAGAACCTTCCGCAGCCGCCAAACTCTCCCAGTGCCGTCGTCGAAGCCTGGGGGCTGCACCATGTAGAGCTCCTCACCCTCTAGTGAGCCATGGAGGAACGCGTTACTCACGTCCATCTGGTGTAGCTCCCACATATGCTGGGCAACCATGCTGAAGAACGCCCGGCTAGTGGAGAACCGGCCAACTGGGGCAAATATCTGGTCGTAATTGACCTTAGGGACCTAAGCAAACCCCTTTGCTGTGAGGCGGGCCTTGTACTTGTCCAATGACCCGTCAGGCTTCCACTTGCACCGAAAGACCCACTTGGTACCAATGGCCTTCCGACCCGGAGGGAGGTCGACGAGGTCATACACGTGGTGTTGTCGGATAGCAGCGACCTCCTCGGCACAGGTAGCATCCCAATGTGTGGCCTCAGGAGAGGCTCGAGCCTCGCGTACGGTGGCTGGGTCCTCCGGGCGTGCTGCGAACCAGACTGCGAGGACGTGCGCATCACAAGCTCCAGGTGGGATGCGGGCGAGTGCAGCCATGAGAGCATGCCGATGCTCGTGATGAAGCAAGGCGTAGCCCAGTGTAGAGCCTGGGTGAAGGTCTGCGATGATGGCCGAAGTGGTCAGGCCGAGAGCCTTCGTGCCAGGGTCCCCACTCACGACCGTGGGAGTGGAGGAGACACGTGGAGCCACAGGGGGTGGAGGCACCACGGGACGCGGTGCGACGGTCTGCGCGCTCACTGTCGGCCGAGGTCGGAGGCTGCCGCTTGGGCCACGTGTGTAGCGCGGTCGGGCAGGAGATGGCACATGGTCCGACGGGCCAACGGAGGCGGACGGGGCTACTGGCCCGAAGGAGCCGGCGGACGCGGCTGGGGATGCCGGCCCGGAGGGGCAAGCGGACGCGACTGGGGTTGCCGGCCCGGAGGGGCGAGCGGACGCGACTGGAGCTGCCGGCCCGGAGGGGCCAGCGGACTCAACAGGGGCTGCCGGCCCGGAGGGGCCAGCGGACTCGACGTGGGCAGCTGGTTCGGAGGTGCCGGCGGACGCGGCCGGAATTGCTGGCTCGGAGGGGCCAGCGGACGCGGCTAGGACTGCTGGCCCGGGAGGGCCAGCGGACGCGACTGGGGCTGCTGGCCCGGAGGGGCCAACGGACGCGGCTGGGACTGCTGGCCCGGGAGGGCCAGCGGACGTGACTGGGGCTGCCGGCCTGGAGGGGCCTGCGGACTGGACGGGGGCTGCCGTGGAGGGACCAGCGGACTCGATGGGGGCTGGCGGCCCGAAGGGGCTAGCGGACTTGACGGGAACTGCTGGCCCGGAGGGGCCAGCGGACGCGGCTGGGACTGCTGGCCCGGGAGGGCCAGCGGACGTGACTGGGGCTACCGGCTCAGAGGGACGGAGTGATGTGTCACTCGGAAGCGACAAGACGGAGGATGGACTCACCACTCCCCCACGCGACGTGAGGGACACGGACGAGCCGGAGCGGATGAGGTCGCGGGGAAACAGATCCTCGAAGAAGAGGACATTGCGGGACTCGACGATGTAGTGTCGGGATGGGTCCCAAAAGCTCCAGGCCTTAGACTGACGAGACACACCAAGGAAGGTGCAGGGGCGTCCGCGAGTGGCGAGCTTGCCGCCCTGTTGTGGGGCGGGCAGCCACACAATGGCCACACAGCCCCAGACGCGAGCCGGGCGGAGGTCAGCGCGCCGACCGCACCACTGCTGGTATGACATGGACTGGCGGGGAAGGGGACCGTGGGGAATCCGGTTCCAGACCCAGGTCATGTAGGCCATGGCTTCAAAATAGAAGCCATCAGAGAGACTAGACTCGACCTGCATGGTGCGGTTCTACCGCTCGGATACGCCGTTCTCGGCGGGTGTGTAGGGCGCCGACGTCTCATGGTGGACCCCGTGGGAGGCGAGAAAGGACATGGCCTCACCCATGTACTCTCCACCGCAATTGGAGCGAAAACGGCGAAGAGAGCGGCCACACTCGCGCTCCGCGAGGACAAGCCAGTCTTGAATGGCTCGAGCGACATCGCTCTTCTGCCGGAGGCAGAAGACCCAGCGATAGCGAGAATAGTCATCCGTGAGGGTCAGGACATAGCGGCCACGCTCGCCGACGGACTCGGTGGGGAGAGGGCCCATGACGTTCGAGTGGACGAGGTCGAGAGGGGCGGATGCACGAGAGGGAGACAAGGGGTACGTGGACCGATGCATCTTCCCTTGAGCATAGTCAATACACTCTGTGGGACACGGGAGAGGGAAAGTCCCCGGGTCAAGGCCCTTGGCTGGCTGGGTGCGGAGCATGCACTCTATGGCGGCATAGTGGACGTAGCAAAGGCAGCGATGCAAGAGGCGGATGTGCTGAGGAGACAGCGTGCTGGTGATAAACACATGGCCTGTGGCGGCGGACGAGGAGGAAACGGGGGGAGAAGAGGAGAGACGGAGAACATGCCACAGGTTGCCACGGGCGGTGGCGTGCAGGACGACAAGACCAGACGGACGCAACGACACAGTGCCAACACCATGCAAGTACACAACGTCCATGCTCATGCGGTCAAGGGCAGTCACGGACAAGAGGCTGAGCTCGAGACTAGGGAGGAAGAGGACATCGGTCAAAAAAACGTCACCGGCAGGACCACGGAAACGAATGACGCCAACACCACGGACAGGCAACACTTGTCTGGAACTCGTCCGGACACCGGAGACATCGCCTACAGGGCCGAGCATACTGAAGGCCTCACGAGAGGCAGTCATGTTATGCGTGGCCCCCGAGTCAATGATCCAGGTCTCAGCAGGGTCCTGGACAGGGGTCGCCAGATCGCTAATGGTCACATGGCAGCAAGCGAGGGACGCGGACGCGGTAGAAGGAGACACGAAACGAGACTGCCAATCGTCAAGCCACGCAATGTCATCAAGGAGGGGGTCGGAGGGGACCATGGGAGACGACAAGACAGACAAGGAGACGGGACACGACCTCAACTCAGTCTCACTCATGCAGGGCTGGGCAGGAAGGCAGGAGGTGACATAACTCGCACTTCCTTGGGGAGGAGGGCGAGGCAGGCCAAGCTGGAGCGCGATCAACTGCTCTAGCTGACGCTCACGGGAGGACGTCCCGAGAGTGTAGACGGAGTGCGGAGTGACGGCTCCAGAGCCTGGGTAGTAGGAGGATTGAGCTGGCGAAGGAAGCGGAGGCGTCGACGGCTGTGGGTAGTACTGCTGCGGCGCAGGTGGTAGTGGGATAGGTGGAGCTGTCGGAGTGGCAGGGCTGCTCGACGAGGTTGGAGTGGAAGGGCCAGCAGCAGTGACAGCGACAGAGGCAAGACGGCGCTCCCGCTGGCGACGCATGGTGGCGATGACGCGCTCCTCGTCCGTCGGGAGCGGGCACGTGTACCACCCATGCCCGGGTTGACCACAGTTGTGGCAGACCGAGCCACCACTGCTGGACCCCGTCGACGACTGCTGCTGCTGCTGCTGCAACGGACCCTTGCCTTTCTTTTCATGGCTCTTCTTCTTCTTCCCCGAAGACGATGAGGTAGTTGCGGCGGGGGAGGCGACGGCCACGGAGGCAATGGTAGGAGAGGTAGCGGCATGGGATTCAAGGGCCTCCGTGCGGTGGAGCTGGGATTCCTGGCGAGCTTCCTCGATGCGGAGGAAGAGCTCATATGCCCAGGGCATGAGGGTGCCCTGGGCCGCCATGGTGGAGAGGACGTCTTGGGGGTAGTGTACGAAGACGTCAGCATACGCGCTGGTGGCGCCGCGCTTGATGGTAAGGAGCGCGGACAGAGGGGGCGGAGCAGATTTGTCGAGACGACGAAGAATGTCCTCTGCCCGCTGCCAGTAGGTAGTGACCGTCTCGGTCTCCCCCATGTGCAGGGAGTTGAACTCCCAGAGCAGACGCCTAATCTCAGCGTCGCTGGATAGGCGATGGGGCCTGGTGAGGACATGCCATGCGGCTGTAGGGTCTGGGATGTCGCCAGTAGTGAAGTCGCCGAGGAAAGACTTTAGGGCCAAGCGGGAAGCTGGAGGGGCGACTAGGACAAGGGTACGGACGGTGCGACCAGCGTCACAAAACTGGTCTGCATGGCTCGCGTCGTAAGGGAGGGTGTAGTATGCCCACAGACCCTCACCTTGCGCCCAGATCCGGAAGCTGAGCTCCCAGCTCCGGAACTAATCACCAGTCTGAAGCGGCGGCGGCGGTGTCTCAAAGTCCTGCTTGCGGCCGGCACCCAGAGTGGGGCCAAGGACAGAGGTCACTGTCTGCCGCTAGCGCTGAGTCTGCTGTTGTGCCAGGTAGTACATAGCAGCAGACACAGCTGTACTGGCGTGCCCAGGAGGGACGAAGGACGGTAGCACACTGGACGTAGTCTGGGTGGCTACTGGCTGTAGCGCTACAAGCTGCTACGTCAAGGCGGCGAGCTGTTGCTGTAGGGCTGCGAGGGGGTCAGGATTGCCGCCAACGACACCAGTGGGCTGCTGTTGTTGCTGCTACAACTCCTGCTGCTGCTTTTGCTGCTGGTGCTGCTGCTGCTGCTACTACTGCCGCTGCTGCTGCTACTGCTACTGCTGCGGCTGCTGCTGCTATTGCTGCTACTGCTGCTGCTGCGGTTGCTACTGCTGCTGCTGTTGCTGCTGCTGCTGCGGCTGCTGCGGCTACTGCGGCTGCTGCTGCTGCTGTTGCTGCTGTTGCTGCTGCGCCTGCTGCTACTGCTGCTGCTGTTGCTGCTGCTGCTGCAGTCGTTTCAGAAAAGGGGGGTTAGGGGTCCCTCCAACAGAGGAGGACCCCTCCTCACCGGGACTACCAGCCATGGTGTAGTGTGTCCCCCCTCCTCTTTTTTTGTTGAGTGCTGCTGAGGTTAGCAGGGACGTCAGCCAAGGATGGCGGACGTCAGAAGAGGCTACTGCGTGTATACATTGCTACTGGTTTTCCCCTTGTGTTTTTTTTGTTTTGTTTTGTTGTTGATGACGTATGCAATGATGGCAGCAGTGACGTCAGCGGACGGCCGCTGACGTCAGTGGCGGTGGATGCAGCTACTGCTGTGGGGCTGCAGTCGCGGTGTTGTTGGTGCTGCCGCCGCTGGTGCTGCGGCTGCTGCGGCTGCTACTGCTACTGCTGCGGCGATGGCTGGTGCTGGTGCCGCTGTTGTTGCTGAGGCGGCTGCGGCTGCTGCTGCGGCTGCGGCTGCTGCTGCTGCTGCGGCTGCTGTTGCTACTCCAGCAGTTGCTGCTGCTTGCTACGGCTGCGGCTGTTGCTGCTGTTGCAGCTGCTGCTATTGCTTGTTGCGGCTGCAGCAGCGGCTGCTGCTACTGCTGCAGCTGCCCCTACTACGTGTTGCGGCCACTGCTACTGTTGCTGCTGTAGCTGTGGTTGCAGCTGCAGCTGTAGCTGTGGTTGCAGCTGCAGCTGCCGCTGCTGCTGCGGCTGCTGTTGCTACTGCTGCGGCTGCTGCTGCTGTTGCGGCTGTGGCTACGGCTTCTGTGGCTATAGCGAGGGGGAAAAAACGAAGGGAGGGGGGGCCTCTTTGCGTTTTTTTTCTTCTCTTTTTTTTCTTGCCCGTTGCTGCGAGCTCGCTGCTTGCTGCGAGCGACGAGTTGCGAGCAACGAGCTCACTGCTTGTTGCTCGCAGCGGGCAGTGAGCTCGCTGCCTGCAGCTTGCTGCTCGCAGTGAGCAGCGAGCTGCGGGCAGCTATAGTTGCTGCTGCTGCAGCTGCGGCTGTGGCTGCTGCTGCTGCTGCTGCCGCTACTGTTGCTTGCTACGACTGCGGCTGCTGCTACTGCTACAGCTGCTGCTGCTGCTGCTTGTTGCAACCGCTGCTGTTGCTGCTACTGCGGCCGGCTGCTGCTACTGCCGCGGGCTGTTGCTGCTACGAGTTGCTGTGCGCTGCTGTTGCTGACGGCTGCTGCTCGCTGTCGCTGCTGCTGCCGGCTGATGCTGCTGTGGGCTACTGCTGCTGCGAGCTGCTGCTGTTGCCAGCTGCTGCTGTGTGTTGCTGCTGCTGGCTGCTGCTGCCACTGCTCGCTGCTACGGCAAGCTACTGCTGCTGCTGCTACTGGCTGCAGCTGTCACTCACACCTGGAGGATGTCACCGCATGCGTTGTCGCCAGCAAGGGCCTGACGTGGCTGGCCGCTCACCTCCTCGCGTCAAACGTGGTGTCAGTGCTGCCGGAAAAAAATCCGGCAGCATTTCCCCTGGCCGAGTGGCCGTGGGAAAAATTTTGACGCCGCTGCCAGGCGGGTCAATGCTGCCGGAAAAAATCGGGTAGCATTTCCCCTGCACTGGTGCGTATGGAGGTCCGCGGGCGTTGTCTGGCACCTGTACGCCAGTTTTCTGCTGCTGCTGCTACGCTCTGGCTCTGATACCAAGACAGAAATGCTAGACAACAGGTTGGGACATCAGCGTTGTTGATGCAGCGTCCGGGCTTCCACGCTAGTTGCTTAAGTCAGCTGCTCCCTTAGTCTACTGCCCTAGAGACTAAGTCTGGAAGCTCTGGGTTTGTTACTTTGAAGTGCGCGCGCCAGTGTTAGCGCCAGAAAGCAGCTGGAAACTGTTTGTGACTGATTAGCAATGAAGAATGAGACACAATGGGAGACAAAAATGCTAGGCAGCAGGTTGGGGCAGCAGCGTTGTTGATGCAACGTGCGGGCTTCCACACTAGTTGCTTAAGTCAGCTGCCCCCTCAGTCTGCTGCCCTAGAGACTAAGTCTGGAAGCTCTGGGTTTGTTACTGAGAAGTGCGCGCGCCAGTGTTGGCGCCAGAAAGCAGCTGGAAACTGAAGGTAACTGATTAACAATCAAGAATGAGACACAATGGAAGACCCCTCTAAGAACTAGCCTCCCCCCAGCTCTGTAGAGCTTGTTACTCAGTTCCACTGCCAATCGGAAAATAACTCTATTTTCAGGCTGGCAGGTTTTCTCGGTGAGGCCTGCCATACAACCGACAGCCCAAAACCCGGGCGTAGTCCGTTTTGCTTGAAAACTGGACAATACCATAACACCGACGTTGCAAACGCAGTCGTGCGGTCAGAATCAGCTAGAAAAATAGTAGCAGAGAGTTATGGCCGCCCAAACCCAGCAGCACTTACGGTAGTCGATGACGCCGAACAGGGTCATACAGCCTGCAACAAGGACCCTAGGCAGGGCATAACGACGCAGACGCGACGGGACGCGCTGGATGCATGCAGACAACAATTACGATGGCAGTGACCGCCGACAGCACGACCGCCGAGGAGGCCTGCCGATGGAGCTGAACACGTCGTTGGAGAGAGGAGGCTCCAGGGAACCGCGAGGAGACCTTAGCGTGCGTCGGCTCCACCAGATGACGCTCCATCAGCGTCGAGTCTCGCCGTCAGTCTTTTGCACGTCGATGTACAGAAGCCGGGAGGACACAACAGAGCATAATGAGTGATGCGGAAAAAACCAACAAAGACCCCTCCAAGAACTAGCTTCCCCCCCCAGCTCTGTAGAGCTTGTTACTCAGTTCACCAGCCAATCAGAAAACAGTTATTTTCAGGCTGGTAGGTTTTCTCGGTGAGGCGTGCCAGACAGCCGATAGCCCAAAACCCGGGTGTCGTCCGTTTTGCTTGAAAGCTGGACCGTACCATAATAGTGACGTTGCGAACGCAGCCGTGCCGTCAGAATGAACTAGAAAAATAGCAACGAGGAGTTATGGTTGCCTGAACCCAGGTAGTGCCCACGATGGTTTATTCTGCGACCAGGGCCATGCAACATGCAACAAGGACCCTAGGCAGCGCATGACGACGCAGGCGCGACAGGACGCGCTGGACGCATGCAGACAGCGACTGCAGTGGCAGCGACCGCCGGCAGCGCGACCGCCGAGGAGGCGTGCCGATGGAGCTGAACATGTCGTCGGAGAGAGGAGGCTCCAGCGAACTGCGAGAAGACGTCAACGTGCGTCGGCTCCATCGGACGACACTCCATCAGCGTCGAGTCTTGCCGTCAGCCATCTGCACGCCAATGTACACAAGCCGGGAGGACACAACAGAGCACAATGAGCGCAAAAACCAACAGCACTGTCTCCGACATTGCTGACCCCGTCGCTCACTCCCGTGCGAGGGAAGTAATGAAAGTGCGAGGGTCATTATGTCTCGACACGGACTCACAGCAAAATCAACAAAGTACAATGCAGCGTTTACGAGCCATGCAACATAACACTCATCGTAAAGCTTTGGACTGCTTTGGGAGTGCCAGATGGGGAAAACTTTGCCATCATTTTCTGTGGCGCAACTGATGGATAGAAAATCAGAACAGGTATGTGATGGACTCTTCTTCCAGCCAAAGTTGAGGTTGTGGCTCCAGTTGTACACACTGATTTGACAGGTGCGTCTGTGCTATGACATGGCTAGGCTACCTTGCACACATCAGGCAGGCTTGTCCCGGAAATCTCAGGTATTCAGAGCAGGTTGAGGATTTGCGACAGCTCCTTTGGGTAGGTCGATACACGCACAGCAGTGGTAGTAGCCATCATCATCAAACGCATAGCGTTGGGAAAGATGTGCTTGCCCAGTGACGTGCGTGCCCCAGTCAGCGTCGCCGTGGCGGTCCAAGATGTCGCGTGCGTCGAAGGGGAGGCGATGGCCGTGGTGCCCTGGCAGCCTGCAATGCACAGGAGACAAAAGAACGGACAATGTGATGACATTCCCAGAGCTCCTATGCATGGCCCATATTATCTTGTGCACGGCCCTGCCGTCACGACTTGAGACTCGGCACAGCCATGCGTACCGATGCAAGAGAGGGGTTCAGAGCTCGCACATTCTGTGTACAGATCTGATACTGCTCGACTGGTTTCGACGGAATTGGCTCCAGCAGTTGGTCACAGGCTGAGGCGCAGGCGATGGCTAAAAAACACTTTCTGCTTCAGGCCAGACCTTTGGGGTGTTGGAATACTGCTGTGCCTGTGCCTGGGAAATGTAGACAACACATGCACAGGCACAGGTGCGGTCGTGAGCGCAGGAGCAGGCACGGTCAGTTGCGGGCAAAGGCACGGGCGCGGGAGGGCGCAGGTTCAGGCACATACGTGTGTGTGGGTACAGGTTCGGACAAAGGCGTGGGCATGGGAGGGCGCAAGCGCGGGTACGGGTGTTGGAGGGTGCCGGCACAGGCTGATGGCAACGAGAATCGCTTCACTAACCCATTTTCTTTAGTCACCGATTTTCTCCACTCACCCATTTTCTTCAGTCACTGTTTTTTTTTTTTTTTGGAATGATTTTAGTTTATGAAAAAGGAGAACATGCACGCCGCCCCTGACCGGCACAACTACGGGGTATAAAAAGTGACGCCGCCACCAACGGCACATGAACGGTGGGAATGTGAAGGAAATGAAGAATGTGAGCTAGGTATCAGTCACTGATTTTCTCCACTCACCCATTTTCTCAAATCACCCATTTTCTCCACTCACCCATTTTCTCCATTCACCCATTTTCTCCATTCACCCATTTTCTTCTGTCACCTGTTTCTTCCACTATCAAAGCATCACTGTTTCCAATCCTGTCTGCATTATCACATTCTGCTTGTGTCAGCTCTTTCTGTGGCTGGTGCTGATGAGCGTGTGGTCCTTTTCAACATATTAAAAACTTCCTGAGAAGAAAAAGTCAGCTCACCTCTTTCTGTGGCTCGTGTTGATGAGAGTGGCGTGCAGCTGGGTCTCACGCGCGTGCGCCGACACACACACACACATGCCGCAATCATGGCTCAACATCCACATGTCACACACACACATGCCCCAACACAGACACACATCACATCGTTCAGAAGAAAAAACATCAGAAAAGGGGCAAACACCACAACACCATACAGCAGCTGCTGTCGTCGGACAGACAGAGGAAAAGCGTGTGAATAACATGTCACATGCGACAGGGAAAGGAGGAGGAGGAAGAAGAGGGGAACGATGGCAGCAATTTCTGTTGTGGAAAATCCACCAGCAGGGACACAACCCCTCGTGCATCATTACATCGGACATGTGAAGACAGCACATCAGAACAAGTTGGAAATAAATCGTGGACCTCTTGTTTCCTCGCACTTGCCTCAAAGTCAACAATGCGTTTTTGGAGGATTCTTGACACATGAACCATCAAATTGAGATAGGGGATGAGTTGGAAGGAGAGGTGGAAAAGGCGGAGCAAGAGGAGGGAGAGGGGTAAGAAGAGGTGGTGGTGGTTGAGGTGGACATGGAGGGGGCGGGGGGAAGGAGGG
>SZWC01004979.1:36243-45999 GCA_023375785.1 Penium margaritaceum
TTTTGGCGACTCATCTCATCATCCGTGTGTGTGGATTGGTGGTCACTGTGTGTCCTGAACTCACACAAGAACAGTTCGTACTTTTGGATTTTTTGCAAACAAGGTCGAGTAAAAAGTCCCGTAGGCCAATGATGGTTTGTGAAATAAACATCGAGTGGTGGTTTGATTGGTGTTTCAAATGAATAAATTGTGAATGAAGGAATCTCATATGGACAAAACTTGTGGTAGTGTTTGTGGTTAAGTCTGTGGCCCATCACACCTGCAATTCCCTCTTGTCTTGCTCCACATGCTCAATACATCATACATGTGCAAAAGACAGAGTGTTGTGACTGTGCTGGAGCTCTGTCCCTCCGCGGTGAAGCTCGCTCAGTCTTCCAACAGTCGCACACACTCAAGCACCAGTATGTGGCCACATGATCATTACTCTCACTGTTGGTTTTGCTTGTGGGAAGCTTCAACTCTTTGAGACTTTAGGATGTCAGGGATATCTGCAAGTTTTATGTGGGTTTTTAGGGGAGTCTTATTCCGCCACCTGGGTGCGGATCCTTAGGGGCCCACCTAGCCAGTTTCATTTTGTGCCAAGTTGAGTAGCCGCCCTCAGTGTATACTGTGAGTTCGGGCTCGACCCCCGGTGGCTATGTGATCTCGGAGCGCATCATGCATGATCGTGAGTCAGGCTCACTAGCTCGTGCTTATCTCTCGCTCCCACGTCCCACTTGTACTAACGCTGGAGTCTCATGAGTCTTTGAACCATGGCATGTGTCACATGGGGATCTCCCCACACTTCTCCCCATTGTATTCAACGGTTTTTCGTGCTCAAGAGAGTAACTAATGGTACCGGAGCATGGAGGGAATACCCTCCCACACTCTTTAGCTTCTAATACCTTGACCGTTCTCAAGACTCATCATGATGCCGCGGATACCTTTTGCAACCAAAGCATGGTTAGCAAGAGCAACAACAATCCCACTGCCAATTATTTTCATATTTTTCTTGATACTACATCACACTCATCATCCTTGTCGGCCCCCATCCCTTACAACCATGAAGGCGTAGGCAGTGGTGGCATCTGTCACACTACCTACCTCCGTAGTATCACTCATCGTTGCTAGTGTTGTGGATACCACGAGTGTTGGGGGCTCGGGGGACAGTGGTGACATTGTGGATGCTGGGGATAATCCAACAACCATGATGTACCTCCCCATATCCATGTCTCCTCCAATCTGGCACAGTTACAACTCTCACCGTCACAAGTAGAAAAGGATTTGAAATCTCACCATCTCATTTCACACCCAAAATGACCTCCTCATGAGAGACGTCCTTCAAATCATGGACGCAAGGTTAGCTCCTTTGAGAGTATTACTCTCCTACTCATCTTTGTGTCACACCGTCGTTCATCCCCTCTCTGAGGCTGCACATGCTATACATGCCTTGATCGTATTTAGACCTGATAATCCTCTCGATGACATTGGCACATACAATGCGGAAACAACAAAGCGCACTCCCATTGATCCCATTGGACCCTACTCCTTCATTCGTTGCCTCAAACCCATCACCTGTCATGTTTTCTAAAGCGCTCTCACTGCTTATTTCAACCATCTTTGAATCAGGGCAGATGAATCTATCGATGTGTATTCGGTCGCCATTTGTGTCTTCTACATGACCGTAACAAAGACATGCATGGTCATATCTCTGCTCCTCTCTCCATCGTGACTGGTCTGATCCTCAAGTTGTCTGATGTCTACATGCATGGTATCCCCAACGAACTCAAACGTTGTCTTGCTAAGCTTGTTTCACCAAAATCACCCCCTTTATGTTCACAATGGGTTGTATATAGGAGATTGGTGGAACAATGTGCAAAGCAAAAGCCTCCACATTACTTTACTGGTTATATTAACCACATCTTCGTCATCATCTACTACGATAACTTCCATTACCTCCACCATGTCTAACACCTCTATAGTCGCAACACACTCCATCTAGGGTGCAGGTTGTGGTAGTGGTGGTCATGGCCGAGGACGGGGTAAAGGCCGTGGACAAGGAGAGTGGAGTTTCGGTAGCTCTCACACCCCTGTGGTAGTCACGTGCTGCAGCTATGGGGCCTCAAGCCATTGCATCCAAAAGTGCCATGCACCTCAAAGTGATGTTCGCCTTGCATCAGCCATGCGAGGCCACTAGGCGGACAAAAGAGTCACTCCCTCCTCCACATCAAATGCCAACACCAATGTGGCCACTCCATCCTGATCCTCCTCAACTGTTACGTGTTGCCCTGACCACTACTTCTCGCATCTACCGTTAGGTACCATCCTCTCTTGGTGCTGGATGCAAAATCCAATGGGGCGTACTTGCTATGGAGAACCCTCTCATTACTACCACCCATCTCTGGTCTCACATTGGCGTTAGCTTCTCTGAGCCATGTCCTAGTGAGTGCTCAGCTGACAGTTGTCGTGCTGAGTAGAGCACCCAAAAATCGACACCTCCTCAAAGAGATCCAACTCTAAACTTTGGGAAGCGAGGGTGAGATGGGCATGTTTTCTTTCTTCGTGTGTAAGTCAGATAAAGCCCTTCATGGCACGTTGTCTGGGGGGAGTTCAAGGATGTCTACCAAATGATTCTCCACACATTGAAGACTGGCATGCTCAAGCCTTTCCTCACCATATCTGGATCCCCACCTCTTCACGTGTTCTGTATTCTAGCATAGTCATAATGTGCCTTTTGATCCCTTCCATTCATGTGTATGGTGGCTAAATGATCATTGACTCAAGGGCAACCCATCACACGAACTCATTTCATTCATCATTTGTGTCTCTGCGTCTCGTTGGCTCTGTGGACTTCATGTGCAAAAACTCAAGGTCACATCTCTGTGTTTAAGGTGTTGGTATTGCTTTCTTTATTGGACCGGACAAAACCGTCTTCTTGCATGATGTTCTGTACGTGCCCGAATCTGAATTCAGTTTGCTAAGTTTGACCATCGTGGGCACAAGAGAATTTACTTGGAATCAATTTGCAACATCGTCACAGTCTCCATGTATTCCTCATACAGAGTTGTGCTTCCTGCATTTCGCTTTTGCTACCTCTCTTGTGTTCTTCTCTCTCTCTCTATATCTCTCTCTCTCTCTCTCTGTCTATCTCTCTCTCTCTCTCTCTCTCTCTCCCTCTCTCTCTCTCCTCTGTCTCTTCTCCCATCGACTTTTTCTGCCTTTACTCTTGTCCATGTGGCGTCCTCCTTATCACTCAAGCACACTCAACTGTTGCATCTTCACCTCTGTCACATCCACACTATGCCAACATGCACATGATGCATGCCCCAATTACGACTAGTCACAAAACTGTTGTGTTTTCCAGTCCATGTTCAAAAGAGTACCTGAACTTTGCTTAGGGAAAAATGCAGCTTTTTCTTTTCAGCACTACTGAATCCGTGGCCCCTCACCCCCTCCCCTTGACCATCATGAAGTCATGATGCCCCTTCTCCATGACTTTGTAGGGGATTGTGTCGCTAGACGTTGTCTACAACCAATGATTTCTCTTCGTTCCACCGGGTGTTTTCTCGTCGTCTAAAAATTGATGTGCACCAAATTGAATGAGTTACCCATCACTAGATTGGCAAGTTTCAAATAAATATTTGGTCCCACTCAGTTTTTTTTCTTCAGTTTTTGGTATGTGCATGGAGGCGTCTTCTCCTTACACACCCCAACAAAATGGTATCTCCCAACATTGCACTGTTTTTCATTGGGTGCGTTCCCTTGAATAAGTCTTCAGTTGATCTCTGCTCTTTGATTCTTAATCCACGTCATACATGACTTAGGTTGGAAGAGTGTTCCTCATGGCCCACTCCCTCGTCATGTTGCTCTGTTTAAATGATGGAAATTTCCATTGTGTTGACTTGCATCTTGTACGTGTCGAGGAGTATGTTACCACTCCATGACTGCCCCATAACCATCGTGAGGGCAAGCTGACCCCTAGTGGACGTCTTTGCATCGGTCCACTTCTATACACTCCATAACCTATGTATCACAATCCCTTGCCATCGTCCCTTCCTAGAAAGTTTCTAGTGTGTATGCACTTATTGCATCACCAATTTCCTAGTGAACAATTGTTTTTTTCGAAGCGACTATGATTCATTATGTTGAATATAAAAAATAGCTCTATGTTCATTTTTTTAGTTGTATTTATCTTACCCAATTTTGTCCTCCAAAGTCCTTTGGGACTTGTCTGTTTATCCTAATAGTTGACAAAAACAGAGTGAAAGACACTAATGACTGATCGTAAGAAAATCGGACATGCGACGACTTTGCCTTTTCTTGCAACAATGTTCCACGTGATTAGCTCGAATTCAACTGTCCCCCCACCCCCCATGGGGTGCAAATGTATGTGGTAAATGCATCGGGTAGTGTCTCGTGGACATAAAAAAAAATCCACCTGTTTATTATCTAATCACCCCCCATATCTATGCGAATGTATTGGGAGAATGCATGAGAAAGTATATCGTAAATCTGGTCATGATTCTACAGAAGGTTTTTTCATACACTTCTGTTTCAAAACCGCCCCCCTCCAAATACACATGCCAATACACCCTCGCAATACATTTTTTACTTTGGGAGGGGGGATTCGGGACGAGGACCCCTTCCCCGCATAATTTTGAAGATGATATGGTAAGTTTATTGGCAAATGAAGCTGGTAGACATCACGAAGCATGCCCTTGGTGATCGAGATCGTCAAATGTAGATATCTGATTGCAATCAAGATCGATTGTCTTCACTTTTTCATGTTGTGAAAGACGACATTTGCGAACGAAAATCAGCAAGCCAATCCTCGACCCCTCCCCCCCCATATCACAACGCGTGTATTAGGGGCTTGTATCGGGGAGTGTATTGTAAGTTCCATCAAAATGATACAAAAGTGTATTCATACACCTGTGTATTCATTTGACCCCTCACTTGATACGCTACCCAATACACCCCCCGAATACACTTCGATTTTGGGGGGCGGGGGACCTGCCTCCCCCCCCACCGAAAAGCTGTAAAGTGTATTTGGGGAGTGTATCGAAAGGTATAGCTAGTAGTAGCTATACCTTGATACACGTGTATTTTGTTTTACGTCAAATATAGCTACGATGGAAAACCGCACGCAGATGGGCGCCCCCCCTCGAACCGCAAGTGTATTGTTGGAGTGTATTAGGGATTGAATAACAAACTCACGAAAGAATGTACACAAGTGTAGTTATACACTTATGAATTGTTTCGGACCCCATCTACATACACTTCCCAATGCATGACAGCTATACAATTCAATTTCTGGGGGGGGGGGGGAAAGCCCACCTCTCAAAAGGGAAAAATGTATCTGGTTTGCTCATCGGAAAGATTTTCTGGTGAACAACCCTATAGTTGTACGGTAATCCACCTGTGTTTGAACGTACAGATATTGTAGATATGTACAATCGGACAGTTCAGGGTAAACAAGAAACTGAAACTTGTAGACGAGCTCTATGCTCTTCTTGAACCTTGAGAACAAAAACCACTACACTCCGATAAGAGGCCCAACCCCCCCCCCCCAAACGCAAGTGCATTTGGGGGGGGGGGGTGTATTAGAGTGTGTATCTAGAATGCAAATGTAACTTTACATAAGTGCGTTGATAAAAATGTTTATGAAATACACATTCCATCACATACACGAAGGAATAGACCCTCCCACAACCAATCGATGGCGGGAGGGGAGGTGGGGGGGGGGTGTCGACGCTCGGACGTTGACCAAAAAAAGATCCTAAGGGACTTTGTGACTTGCGGCTCGAGCGTTTATGTATCCCAAAACTTCATTTGGGCATGACCCAAAATAAGGACAGTTCAATGTTAATGGTGTAATTACAAACATAACATCAACTTTATGTGAGAACAAAGTATGTAAGAATGTGAACTAAAATCTTTTCAAGAGATTTTCAGCAAACATTGATTATTGCATTAATGAAAAAATAGTTTTAAGGCACCTATTTGCCAAGAAACGTCTATGAAATGCTTCTGTTCATGCACATAGAACTAATTGTGAACATAATTCGTAATAGCATTTCCAAGAATCATTCTCAATTGTCTAAGATGTTTTCCTAGAAGTATCCTTACCATATGTTGTATTTTCTTACATTCAAATTGAATTTTATGGTTTTTGGGTGATTGGGCATACATGCTTTGCATCTCCCTTTGAGTCTCCTCTTTCTCAAAAGCGTGACGCTTTTGGGATCGTATTTGACGCCACATCATTAAGTCTCTTATTATAGAATGCAGACAAACGTGGCTTGTTGCATTCATTTTCCTTCAGCTCTCCTACCTCAATCTCTCGGTTTGGAAGATTTCTTATGCCACCTACTTCCAATGAACCCTCGGCTTGATTTGAGGTGACCAACGCTCTGTTGAACTTGACTTTTGTCGCTTTGGATCTTCACTCATTGAGACTCATTCCTCCTAGTGCCTCTTTTTCCTAGGCTACCGTTCCTCTATCATTGTCTTCTCAAGCATCGTCTCGCTCGTGCCCTCTTTATTCTCTCCTCCCTCTGAGACTATCACCTGCTCATCCTCTGTAGTGCTCTCTGTTTCATCTCCTTCATCACTAACATTACCTACGCCTCATCCTTTTCTTCCTAGTCCCGCTTCCTCTTTATCTTCCCCAGTTCTCCCTTCTATAAGCTTGTCAATAGCCTCCTCCATACGCCCAATGTCTCCATATGTTCAAGGTGGCCGCTTGCATGCCTTCCCCGTCTTGAGTGGCACATGTTCCATCCTTGCTATGGCTCCTTATCTAATGGTCCCATGAAGTTTAACCATTTCATCTAGTGATCATGGTTTCTATGTCTTGCCACATGTGCAAACTCCGTTGCTCAAGTCTTCGCCTGTTATTAATTCTTCTTGTTGAGTGTACTTTACTCTGTTTACCATCATTGTAGCAAAAGCCACGAGTTTCTTGAAGATGGAGATGCACGAAATATACATGCGATAATTCTTTCCTTTTTTTATGTGTCGACTGTTGCTCGAGCACTACTACACACTGATATCGAGTGTTACATTCAACAAAGCAGGGATGGTTCACAGGATTAGGGTGTGAAGGAGAAGGAAATTTGATAACTAGAAACATTCAGATAAATTGCAAATTCTAGTAAGTGTATTTTGATCACAATTGTCAGACATGTTCAGCACATGCATAGAATATCGAGAAACAAAATGAGGAATGTGTTGGTTCTTTGGTGCTTGAGTCAAGCGACGGGTGCGACGTCGCTTTGTGAGTGGTGGCTTTGAGAAACATCACCAAGAAGTCAAGGGATTTTAAGAATATCAAGGCGGGTTCTTATGAAAGTCTAGGGTCGTAGAGAGGTCAACCAACCGGTGTAAGTACGTCAATTTGGTTCGTGAATATTTTCAAGCCTTGTAGAAACTAGGTGGACTTTATAGATGCTAAATGAATGGAATATTCGAGGTCGAGACAGGTCACCCACATGCTTTCGACCAAGCGATGGAATTTTTTTTAACTTGACACGTTGTGGGCCACAAATATAATGATAAAAATCTGCTTGGAAAGTTTGGAGTTTTGTGTATGTTTCGTACGTAAAACTTTCTGGGAAAGTTTTTATCGTAGTGTTTGAAGTGTATAAGGGACTATGTTGAGGGGCCAACATCTTGATGAAGATGTTTTCCTTTTCACGGTGACCACCACAACTAAACATAGCAATGTCACGCTTTCATACGACCTGCTTTGCATTGTTGACGTCTAATAGGTTTGCTTTTCCAGAGTTCATTTGCAAATCAAAGACCTCTTCTACAACGCCAATGACATTGCTCATTTTTTCATCATGAGACTTAGATCTGCAATTTCATGTTAGAAAGTTGTTACATTACAACAAATTATGTTTTCACCACCTCACTTCGTGAAAAGGATTTGTGAAATTGAATTTGCACACAAAATTAAGCCATACATTTACACCTTGTGGGATACAATACAAGAATGAGGGTTGGAAGTGAATAAGCAATCCAACATGAAGTTGAAAGCTCATCTACAATCACAATGGAGAGCGATGTTGGACCGATGTATGACATTACAAATGAAGTTATGGGCACGGTCCTAGGCAAGGGTTCCAATTTGTAGTTTCTTAATGTTTATATGCGTCCAAACAGTGCATTAGTGTTGCAGAGTGCAATGAATTGGAAACCCTGTTTTTGATTTTAGCGTTGAATTGTTTTCCCCCTCTATTAGTGATTTTTCATTGATTTTTAATAGGCAGGGTCAAGGTCAAAATTGTTGGATCAACGTCCCTTCTCTGCCATTTATTTTCATGTGAAAAGAAATCCCATCTAAAACTTACGACTCTTAAACCTGATTTCATGGACGAAGTTTGGAGTAGGTTGTAGCCACCACTCGCATCAATGCACCGGTCAATGACGAGGTCCTAGCGATGCTATGGAAAACGATGAAACCTTCATATGTCTCTTTTGATGGTGTAAAGGTGTAAACGCCGTCAATCTCGAGACAAATATATGAAAACATGCTATTCAATTCATAGGGCTTGAACCAACACCTTGTTACTGCTAATGATTCTTACATCACTAAGCGGGTTGCGAAGGGGCGAGTCCTTGCAAGTATTGTTGCGAGTTCTTGCTCATGTGCACAAATCCACCACTCCACGTGTGCATTTGGTGGCGATTATAGAGTAATTAACTTCCATTTAACTGGACATTGACACCCCAAATTGCCTACCTGGGAGGCCTCCATGAATGCTAGAGATTCTTTCCTTGAATCAAAATTCAAAATCACAAGTAATGCCCACAATCAAGATGTCAAATCAAATTGTTACGTGAAATCGTCCTTTTGCCTAAATGGGATGCCATCTAGGGTTTAAGAGCACCTTTCAGAGCGAATAATATATCTAGGAATTTGCGGCCAACAAAGGACAATTTGAATCGTTGTCTCCAGTCCGAAGTGGTCATCAATGGGTTGGATGCCGTTCTGTAGAATCGGGACGATAATCACTAACTTCGCGGGGTACCAACCACGTGAAGTCCAATGGCCATAACCGGATTTGCCGTAGATTCGAATTGATGACCTCAAAGGCGTGGAATCAAAGCAGAATCATAAAATACCGTCGGTTCGTCGCCATATGAAGCATTCATGTCTACATCAGGGCGACTTCGATCCTAGCTTTTGATGCAAATAGGACATTAGCCAGACAGTGGGACACATGCCACGTAGGGGTGGTTGGACTTACAATCATGAAGAATCGGCGGGAATAGTTCGGTTCTGGAAAAGCCTTATGGCGTCGTCGCCAACAATGGCGAGGGCTCGCCAAAACGGTTGGCCGAGCCGCCTCCCGCTTCCTCCATTCGAACCAAATCAAAATGAATGTCGTCGATTCAAATGCATCAACAGTGTCCTTCAGCACACTCCACCCTTGAGTTCACAGCAGTGGTTCAAACACGGTCCGAGATGCTGAGGGGCACAGGAGGGTGCTTGAGTGACGCCATGGGGACTGAGGGAGAGTGGAGCGTGAGGAAGACGAAAGAGAAGAGGGCAGGAGATGGTGGAGGGAGGGAGGCGAAGCGAAAGAAGCGGAAAGAGGGGAAGGGTGTGAGGAGGGAGGATGAGAAGAGGAGGAGGAGGAAGAAGAAGAAGGATGGGCATAGAAGAGGGCCTTCCGAAAGTGAGAGTGATGATGACAGTGGTTCTGGTGGTAGTAGCAGCGACGAAATGGAGGAGCGGAAAAGGAAGAAGAAGAAGAAGAATAGCAA
>SZWC01004979.1:62747-84294 GCA_023375785.1 Penium margaritaceum
TGTGTGTGTGTGTGTGTGTGTGTGTGTGTGTGTGCACTAGGACCGTGACGCTATTTGGGTTGCTTAGACCTCAGTTGCCATTTCTCTCTGCACATTTCAACGTTTGCAGCTTATGACACTTGTTTTTGTGTCCCTAGCCCATCCCTTGTTGTTCTCACCTCCACCTGTGTGTGCTAGTGAGTTTGCTGGCCGGCTTGTATTGCTACACCAGCGACAGCAGTGCTAGGAAGCTGTCTTTCAAGTGGCTCACAACCAAATGCTGAGATTTGCATGGTTCCACCACAGAACGACTTGAACATGGCTCGGGTCACTCCTGTCTTGTGCCTGACCAGCCTTGCTTGGACCATGGTTTCAACGGTGCTCAGTCACCTGTAATGAACGAGTGTGTGAGTGAGTGGAGACAAGGAGTCACTTGCGTGTGTGTCAACACTAACACTCCCCCATGACTCACAGACGAACACTCCACACACCACACGAGAATACACGACAGTTGGGACAAAGGTTCCACATCAGCCAGGAGGGTCACGAGCGCGCAACAAGCCAACAGCATGCACAGCAGCCTTGAACATTCCACTGCAAAGAGCTTTGGTGAGAAAGTCTTCACGCTGTTGGCGCGTGTTGACCCAGACAACGTGGACATCTCCTGCGGTAATGCGCTCACGTACAAAGTGATGCTCAAAGTTGATGTGCTTGGTGCGAGAGTGGTGCATGCCATCATGCTTTGCGATTGGCTTGGCGCTCTGGTTGTCGCAGCGCAAAGTGATGCAGCGAATGGGCACGCGAAGGTGCTGCAGTAAGCGAGAAAGCCACACACTCTCACGCGTACTTGCACCAAGTGCCGCATACTCAGCTTCGCTGGAGCTGCGCGCCACGCAACCCTGTTTGCCACTCTTCCATGAAATAACAGTGCCACCCACAAGAAAGATGTAGCCTGTGCGACTACGTGCATCCGCATCATGAGCCCAGTCATTGTCAATGTACCCATCAACAACAACAGAAAGCTGTGACCTGTAGAACAGGCCGACGCGTGCGGTGGACAGCGCGGAGCGAACGACACGTAGTGCAGCCTCGAGGTGCTTCTGCTGAGGCTGCTGGGAGAATTGAGCCAGGAAATTGACTGCGAAGGCCACATCGGCTCGGGTGGTAGTGGCGAGGTACATCAGCAATCCGATCACACTAAGGTAATCAGTGACGTCGATAGTGTTTCCCAACTCAGAAGGGTCAGGTGAATTCAGTAGACGCTGGCCTGCTGGAGTCATCCGTGTGGACGCTGTGGGTGTATCGGCGAGCAGTGAAGAGAAGCGCTCCCCCAAGCTGCGAATGTACGCAGCCTGGTGTACATGCAATGTCCTGTGCTGGCGGTCTCGCTCGAGCTCCATGCCGAGGAACACACGGGCTGGACCCAAGTCCTTCATCTTGTAGATCGACTGAAAGAGAGTCTTTACCGATTGCACAGTTGTGGGACTAGGTGATGCAATGAGGAGATCATCGACGTAGATCAGAACGGCCACGAGGGGCTGGGAGGGGGCACTCAGAAAGAGTGCCAGATCAATTCAGCTGCGATGGTAGCCTCCCTTCTCCAGAGTGGAGGAGATCTCCAAGTTCAAACACCGTGGTGACTGCTTGAGCCCGTACAGAGCCTTGCGTAGTCGCCAGACCTTTTTTGTGCCATCAGTGAAACATGGGTACTGCACCATGTAGATCTCCTCATCCAGGCGACCGCGCAAGAATGCATTGTTAACATCCATCTGCTCCAACTCCCAGTCATGCTAGGCCACCAGGCTCAAGAGAGCTCGTGCGGTAGTGTATCGACCCACTGGAGCAAAGGTCTCATCAAAGTCAACGCCCGGAATTTGGGAAAACCCCTTGGCAGTGAGACGTGCCTTGTATCTGTCAACCGTGCCGTCAGGCTTCAGCTTGTGTCGAAGTTCCCAACGGGCCGAGACGGCTTTGCGACCAGGCGGAAGGTCAACTAGGTCTAACACCTCATGTTCGTTCAAGGCCGTGAGCTCCTCCTGCATGGCCTTCTCCCATAGGGCAGCATCAGCGGCTTCTCTAGCCTGACGCACGGTGGTGGGCTCAGCAGGGAGTGAGGCCAGAGAGGGAAGACCACTCGTAGCAAAACAGGCAAGAACATATCCTGCTGCGGATGCCTCCACGGAACTGACAAACTCATGAGCAATGAGGGCATAGCCCACAGCTGAGTTAGGGTGGACTACGCTGACGGCAAGGCCAAGGGCGTCAAGCCCAGTAGGCCTGGCAGTAGGGTCAGTAGCAGTGGAGGGTGTACCGGATCTGGCACGACGGTGTAACTGTGATGAGTACGAGACTGACGTCTGGGAAAGAGTTCGGAGTCTGCCCCCACGAGTGTATGGCTCTGACACGGGTGAAGGTGCCTCTGAGACCGGAAGGGAGATGGGGTCAGTATCAACCAAAGGTGCCTGTGAGGGGACCTCAGGGACAGCACACTAGGCAGAGTGTGCAGGAGTGTCATCAGACAGTGGCGGGGCACTGGCAAGCAAGGTCGCGGACTCAGAAGACGAGGAGGGTGAAGAATGTGGGGAGGAAGACTGAGTAGTGTGAGATGCGTCAGTGTTGGAATGACATGGAGATGAGGAAGCGGGAGGAGAGGTCAAGCTCAGGGAAGACGCATCAGCAGGGTCAGAGACAGGATCAAAGACAGGATAAGGGCCCCGAGGGGGCAAACTCGAGCTTGCCCCCACAGGAACACCAGCGAGACCGGCGACTGGAGTAGACCCATCCCCCCCAAGCCGACGGAGCGAGGACAAAGAGGAAGGGAGGCGACACGAGAGGGGTCGAGAGGGAAGATATCCTCAAAGAAGAGGGCATCTCGCGACTCGACAACCCGGGCGCGATCTGGAGCCCAGAAGCGCCAGGCTTTGGACATGGCGGAGACACCGAGAAAGGTGCACAGATGGGCGCGCGGACTGAGTTTGCCATTCCGCAGGTTCTCAGGCAGCTAGACGGTAGTGACACAGCCCCAGACACGAGTGAGGCGGAGATCCGCTCGGCGACCAAACCAGTGCTCAAACGGCGTGACGTGATGGGGAAGAGGGCCATGGGGAATGCGATTCCAAATCCGGGTCATGTAGCACATGGCCTCAAACGAGAAGGTGGGGGAGAGGTCGGATGCAGCAAGAAGGGTACAGACACCGTCAGCAAGGGTGCGGTTCCAACGCTTAGACACGCCATTTTGCTGGGGCGTGTATGGGGCGGTGGTCTCGACGTGGACACCATGAGAGGAGAGAACGCGAGAGGTGGGTCCAATGAACTCACCCCCGCGGTCACAACGAAAAACACGAAGACGACGACCACATGCAAGTTCGACCTGGGGAAGCCAGGACTTGAGGGACGAACAGACGTCACTCTTTTGTTTGAGGGCAAAGACCCAATGCATGCAGGAGAAGTCATCAGTTAGACAAAGCACGTAGCGACCAGCTCCCCCAAGAGTGTCATGGGGGAGAGGGCCCATGACATCAGCATGCAATAATTCAAGAGGTGCAGAGGTGCGTGTTTCAGAGGTGGAGAAAGGTGAGCGGTGCATTTTCTTTTGAGCACAAGCAAGAAAGTCAGGTGGACAAGGTGAAGGGAAGGAACTGACATCCAAGCCATCTGCGGGGAGCGTGTGAAGAAGATAATCGATTGTAGCAATGTGAATGTGGCATAAGCGGCGGTGCAGCAACTGAGCCTGGGCAGGAGAGAGAGAGAGCGAGCAACATGCACATGGGGAGCAGTGGCAGGTGTGAGCGCAAAGGTGGGGACCCAAAACAGGCGAGCGCAGCGAGTGCCTTGGAGGAGGATGCGACCAGTGGTGCGGTGAGAGACAAAGGCAGTGCCACGAATGGAGGAGAAGTCCACGCCCTGGTCGTCGAGCGTGGTAACAGAGAGCAGACTGAGCTCAAACGAGGGAATATACAGGACGTCTGGCAAGAACAGTTTCCACCCAGGACCAACAAAGCAGACAACGCCAACGCCTTGCACAGGCAGCAGCTGACCGGAGCCAGTGCAGACAAAACATACGGAGCCAACAAGGCCAAGAGACACAAAGGACGCACGTGATGAGGTCATGTGATGGGTAGCTCCGGAGCCAAGGATGCAGAAGCCCCCAAATGCACGAATAGTAGCTTGATCACGACTCACAACAGCAACGGCAACATGTGAAACGAGACGCTGACCACATGCAGCAAGGCAACAAGGTAAGCGGAGAGACTGCCACTATTCAATCCACGGCACGTCAGCAGGGAGACATCCTAGAACATGCCCGGACGCTGGACCACGTAACTCCCCATCGACAACACACGCAAGAGAACCAGACCCAGAGCGGTCACTCTCACCTTCCTGATCACGAAGGTGACGCTGGTCGATGGCGTGGGAGAAAGAAGCGTCCAACTGTCGCTCGTCCTCAGGTGGGTCCGGAGTGATGATGACCCTGGAGGATGCGCGACGAGAGGGGTAGGACGACGTCGCCCGGGAAGGAGCAGCATATGAACTGGATGGCGGGCCGCCAAAGACCGGCCCACCATACCCAAGAGGCCACCCCCAGGAGTAAGGAACAGGGGGTGGTGCAACGGCGGTGTGGTAGACTGCAGCCTTAGAAGGGGCATGGTATTGGTACGGTGATGAAGGCGGGGGTGCGGCCCGAGAAGGGACAGCAGAGCCCCCAGGATCACTAGAGGATCGCGCCCAGTGAGCACGCATTGCACAGGCCAGGCGCTCGTTGTCGGGTGGTACCGGACACTTCGGTGCAGAATGACCTGTGGCCCCATAATTCTAACACGTGACCGTGCTGGAGGCAGAAGAAGAGGAGGGTGTGCTGCCGACGTTGGTGCTGGTGGCTTTGCCTTTGCCGCGACCCGATTGCCCGCCTGAGCCGGCTATAGCAGAACTTTTGCCTCGACCACCTCCTTTGCCCCGACCCCCCCCACCATCCCCTTGGTGTGCAAGAGATGTAGCAGGAGAGGAGGATGAAGAGGGAGATGAAGAGGAAAAGGAAGAGGGAAGTGCTGCGGTAGCGGCGGCAACGGCAGCGCGATGGATGCGCTTGTTCTGGAGAGCACTCCACCAGTCAGTGAGCCGTTGGGAGGTGAACTCCCAAAGGGCACCAATGCCTGGCGGTGAATCAGTAGGCACAGGCTCAGCTGGAAGACGCTCAAGCTCGGGGGCTTTCACCTCTCTGAAGATGTTGGACAACTCAAGAATGATTCCGTTGACAATAGAGAGGATAGCAGGAAGCTGTCCAGGGGTTGCTTTGCCGAGATCCTTCAGCAGACGCAGACTGCGGGCCCAATAACCATCCGTAGTTTCGTTAGCATGCATGGACAGAGTGTTAAACTGGACAGTAAGCACGCTTTGTGCTGCATGACCAGTGACAGTGGTGCGACATTTGATGAGGGCGTATGCGCCAACACGGTCAGCAGGTGTGCGACGTGCAGTGTCAGCATTGTAGGAACCGATCTCATCGGTGAGGCCGTTTGGACCAGCACGGATGAGAGCACGGACAGCGCGTGCAGACTGGGCATCAATGGGAACAAAGGGAGGATTAGAAGAGGGATTGGGTAGGTGGTAGTACTCCCAAAGTCCCTCACCCTGCGCCCAGGCACTAAAGCGAACCTCCCAGGATGCAAAGGAGAGATTGGCAGTGAAGTGAGGAGGCGTTGAGTCAAAGTCTGGCTTGCAGTGAGGAGGCTGTGCAAGAGCTTTGGCGGCGGCAGCGCCTACAACAGCCGCAGCTGCAATGGAGTCTGAGCGCAGAGAGCCAGTGCTGGTGGATGCGGAAGCGGGGGTGGAAGAGAAGGCAGCAGCGATGTCAGCAACAGCAGAGACTATGGGAGTGGAGCGCAAGACAGGTTGTAGGCAGTTAAGGACAAAGTCAGCGATGTGATCTGCGAACGTGTCCCGATCGCCCTACTCAGCCCGCAATTTGTCCTCAGCAGCGCGTTGAGCTATGAGGGCTGCCTGAAGAGCTGCACGTTCTTTGCGTAGTTCCTCTTGCAGGACAGCGTACTGGTCATCGTCGACTGGCATCATGTGCAATGCACGTGATGGACAAGATTTTTCGGGCAGAGTTTCCCTTGCCCCAGTGGGCGTGGAAAAAAAAGATGGCCTAAAGTGGTGACGCTGCACAGCCAAAGGGAAGGAGGGTGCAAGCAGCCTCAGAGAGGAAAAGGAGAGAACGCAGGCGAGTCCCAAGCAGTGGAAGAGAGATGGCTCACCAAGTCTAGCGATGCAAACCAAACAAAGGGAACACTACAGCTGTCGTCGCCACTGCAATGACCGCTACAGAAGAGGATGCTAAGACGATGAAGCAGGCAACCCCACTGAGGACGGCACCAGTAAGAGAAGAGGCAGCAGCTGTAGCTGTGACTAGTAGGCAAACCTGATGGCCGAAGGGTGCAGACGCTGCTGCTATTGACACCTGGGAGGTAGAGTCGTGAATCGAAGTCACTCCACTGGAGATTGATGTGGCAACTGAAGTTGCTGCAGATGCAATGGAGTCAGCCGCAGTTGCAATCTGAGTAGCGATGTTGACTGTGGCTGCAGCAAGGGTACCCTGATCAACAGTTGTGATGGTGTACGTATCAACCGCTCGGCCCACAGCAGTGGCAGCAGGGGCAAATGCAGCACGAGCTGTAGCTGAAAGAGTGGAGGCGATAGCTGAGCTAGAGACGAGTGCAGCCTCCAACACAAATAAGATATAAGGAGGTACAGAGAGTGAAACTGGTTCCTGTGACGCAGCAGGTGAGGCAGCACAATGGGAGGAATCCTGTGGCTGCTGCCTGGCTGATGCTTCGACAGCTGGTGCTGCCTCAGAGCGGGCGGCACAAGGACGCAGACTCTGATGACGAGTTATACAAGTAGCAGGTGAGCCTACAGATGATGCGGGTCGACGCTGCTCGCGTGATGGCCCTTTGGCTGGTGTGATCTGCACCGTTGGAGAGTCGTCATAGGCGGATTTGCAGTAGGTCGCGTCCTCCACGGCGTCTGCGAGCGCAAGGTGCTTTACGTGGGTGTAGTCTTCCCTGGGGTGGTAGCCGGGGCTGTCACACCGACGACGACGAGCCCATGTACGCCCCTCCTCCTCCTCGTGGCGTGCAAGAAGCTCGTCGGTGCTGGCACGATCACACCACCCCTTTGGTGACGAGGGTACAGGCTCAGAAACGGGTAGTGAAGCCAGGGTGGCGCCTCACGCTGTAGACGCGGCTGCCGATGTGCTTGAGGGGCGGTGTGGTGCCAACTGGTGAGATGCCCGGTGCAAGAATGCGCATGGACGTGACTGAAACTCCGAGATGTGGAGCCGGAGTTTGAGAAGTGAGCAGCAGCAGTGAACAAGGCGAGAGGCCCGAGCCCACGTCGACGGAGACTCTCACAAGACTGCTGCTGTGACGAAGAATGAAGAGGCCGTGACTGAAACTCCGAGATGTGGAGCCAGAGTTGAAGAAGTGAGCAGCAGCAGTGAGCAAGGCGAGAGGCCCGAGCCCACGTCGACGATGACTGTCACGAGACTGCTGCAACGATGAAGACTAAAGAGGCCACAAGGCTCCAAGAATGGAGAGCGGAGTTCTGGATTAGGGTTAGTGGCACTCCCTTGCCTAGAACGGCAACAGTGGGTGGTGCTGTTGTGAGGCTTCACATGGGGTGATGCCTCGGTTCGAGGGTGCAAGGTGTGAGTGACGATGGCGAGAAGTCGTCGCACTCCCTCGGCGTCGCAATCTTGTGGGTCTCGGATCGATGGAGCAGAGGGTGTGATCCCTCCTTCTCTGATACTGGTAGATAACGGCAAGAGGCCGCCTTAAGCACCCAAACTCACTCGTTTAGGACAGCAAGACATCCATGGCTAGAGCGAGGGTGAGAGAGGTGAAGAGAACACTTAGTTTTGGAACGACGTGAGAGGACGAGTATCGAGAGTCATGAGCCATGGAGCTCTTAGCCGCGGTTGACCGGGCCACCCACTCGAGACGATCGAAGTGGAGCCCGGCCGCCACCTCAGGGTCGAACCTGACCGGTCGGCTCAAAGCCGCCGCAGTTTCTCACACCTCAGAGCGACTGAGCATGTGGCCCCACAGGATCAGCAACCCGGGCTAGAACCTAACAACTAGCAGAGCATGCACAAAACACAATTCCAGAGGCCACATCGACCACGAGCGTATGTGGAGCATGCATTTCTCAATTAACCTATCACGATTCAGCCACCAAGTGGTTCACAACCAAATGCTGAGACTTGCATGGTTCCACCGCAGAAGGGCTTGAGCATGGCTGGGGTCACTCCTGTCTTGTGCCTGACCAGCCTTGCTTGGACCATGGTTTCAACGGTGCTCAGTCACCTGCAGTGAACGAGTGTGTGAGTGAGTGGAGACAAGGAGTCACTTGCGTATGTGTCAACACTAACACCTATGTCACAGGATAGAAGGCCAAGCTACCGCTGTAGGATGTAGACAAAAGGCCCAGTTGACAAGTGTGATGGTACTGTGCACAGGGGTTGGCTTCAATTTCAACTGGATGTGGGAAGGGATGCTCCGGTGTCGAGGAGATGTTGGGCTGCGCTTCTAAGCATGCCATTTTTTATTTTTGTTTTTTGGTTTTTAAGATGGTCTAGGCAGAAAATCCCTTCCACAGGGCTCCCTTCCGGAAGCTGCTACCTTGGTGACTGTTTGATCCGCTCAGCTTTGGTCCGATTCGGTGTCGGCGTGTTCGGCGACCGAGGTTCCATCCTAGATGGGTTTGCCTCTATCACATCATTCGGCTCTCGTCGACCTCTTCACCTCGCATCACGAGCCATTGATCATGGTTCCAAGGTCAATGGGAGGAGCCCCTTGACAATGGGGGACTCCTGTGCACTAGTAACATCTGCCCTCGCATATATATCTCCAACACGCACCTCATAAAGAGGTCTGCCGTACCCATCAGGGCATTGGCTAGCATGCCATGGTGGCGTTGGCAGTGGTCTCAGGCTGAAACTGCTGCCAATGTTTGAAACTTTCAGCCATTGCCAAAATCTGTTCCAATGGGATCCCGCGTCCATGTTTCGTAAGGCTCTAAGTCGGTGGAAGACATTCTCTGTCTGACTTAGTCTCTAGTTCCGTTCGTTATTGCTGTGGAGAATTGCCTCTCTCAACGCTGTGCACAGAAGTAGCCTCCTGCCTATGGATACCTCTTTGAACCCTTGTCTTCACCATTGCAGATTTTGGTGTGTGGTTCATGCCTCTTGATTGAACGATGCGGGAAAATGTCTTACTCGTAGCTGACGTCCGCGTGTAAATCACAACATGTATCAAACTGAGTTAGGCTTGAGTGGCAGTGGAGCTTTGGTCAAGAAAATGAACACTGATAGAATTTTTAGCTGGGGTTTCTCCTGTCCAGAACCGCGGAGTAGCCAAGCAAGATGTGAGGTTGTGCCAAAGCAGCAGTGTGTGGGACCTACTTGGTACCAACTAAGGTCATGCCACCAATGCACTTGGTATAGCTATACCAAGTGTATTGCCACCAGTGGCGTGAGTGGAGTATGCAGCACCAGTGTGTGCGACCTGTGGAGTGAGCATGGTGAGGCAGATTGCAAGGTTTGGAGGCAACCGACGACAACTCAATGAATGGAGAGGGAGCATTCAGCTAAAATCTATGTAGCAAGTTGAGGCAGCAGCGTTGTTGATGCAGCGTGCGGGCTTCCATGCTCGTTGCTTAAGTCTGGTGCCCTCTCACTCTGCTACTCTAGAGTCCAAGGCTGTGAGCTCTGGGTTTGTTACTCATAGATGCGCGCGCCAGTGTTAGCGCCAAAAAGGAGCTGAAAGCTGGAAGTGACTGATTAGCAATCAAGAATGAACAACAATGGGATACCCCTCCAAGTTCTAGCTCCCCCCAGCTCTGTAGAGCTTGTTACTCAGATCACTAGCCAATCAAATAATAGCTCTATTATCAGGCTGGTAGGTTTTGTCGGTGAGGCCTGCCAGATGGCCGACAGCCCAAAACCCATGCATCATCCGTTTTGCCTCAAAACTGGACCATACCATTATACCGACACTGCGAACGCAGCCGTGTCGTCAGAAACTGCTAGAAAAATAGTAGCAAAGAGTTATGATTGCCCAAACCCAGGCAGTGCCTACGCTGGTCCAATGTGCCAAACAGTGCCCCGCAATATGAAGTATGGACCCTAGGCAGAGCATGACGCTGTAGACACAACAGCACAGTCAGATCTAGCACCACAAGCACACAGACGACCTCTGCGAAGGCAGTGACCGCCGGCGGCTCGACCGCCAAGGAGGCCTGCCAATGCAGCTGAGCACGTTGACGAAGGGAGGAGGCTCCATTGAACTGCGAGTAGGCCTCAACGTGCGTCGGCTCCACCGTACGATACTCCAGCGGCGTCAAGTCTCGCCGTGAGTCATTTTCATGCCAATGTACACAAGCCAGGAGGACACAACAGAGTACAATGAGAGACGCGGAAAAACCAACACTCCCCCATGACTCACAGGCGCAGTGCACATGGGCGGGAAGCATCACATGCGACGGACAAACTCCCCCAGGGCACATGGATACGGAAGCGAGGACAAAGGGTGCAACTCACAGACGCACGCCGACTGAACTCACAGCCTTCTTGAACGAGTCGCGCTTCAGTGCCTTGGTCAAGAAGTCAGCCAACTGTCGTGTTGTCTCAACCCACACAATGCTGACAATACCATCATGCAACAACGAACGCACATAGTGATACTCAACATTGATGTGCTTTGTGCATGTATGATGCATGTCGTCAGTGTCGGCGATGGCCATGGCACTCTCATTATCACAATGCAACGTGATGGACGCGATGGGCAAATGCAGCTTGGACAAGAGACGATGTAGCGACACGCTCTCACATGCGCCTGAACCAAGGGCTATGTACTCAGCCTCAGCGGTGCTGCGTGAAATGCACCCCTACTTGCCATTCAGCCATGACACCGCTGTGCCGCCAACCAGAAAGATCGAGTCTGTGCGGCTCTTAGCATCAGGACTGCTGGCCCAGTCACTGTCAGTGTAGCCCACCGCGACAACAGATGGGTGTCGGCGGAACATGAGACCTCGCCATGGAGTCGAGATGACATAGCGCAATACTCGGATCGCGGCCTCGAAGTGGAGGTGATGCGGTTCGTGAGAGAACTGAGCCAGGAGGTTGACGGCAAACGCGATGTCTGGATGCGTCGTCGTCGCCAGGAACATCAGTGACCCGATGACACGCAAATACGCGATCACCTCTACTTGCTCCCCCACCACAGTTGGATCGGAGCTTTTGAGCGTCGCCTGACCGTCGGGCAACATGGGTGAGGATGCTCTCGGCACGAGGGACAAGTCCTCAGAGAAGCGTCCGGATAGGGTGCTAACGTAGACAGCCCGATGGACATATAGTATGCTCGCGGAGCGATCATGCTTAAGCTCCATGTCCAGAAAGACTCATGCTGGCCCGAGGTCCTTCATCTGGTAGGCAGCGTGCACCAAGTCCTTGACCCGCTGGATGGCAGTCACATTCGGTGATGCAATGAGCAGGTCGTCAACATAGATCAAGATGGCGACGAGCGTTTGACCTCGCGGGCTAATGAACAGTGCGAGATCGGCAGAGCTGCGAAGGAGGCCGTCGCTCACAAGCATACGATTGATTTCCTGGTTCTAGCAGCGCGGGGACTGCTTCAAGCCATAGGGCTTTCCGCAGCATCCAGACCTTGCCACAGCCGTCGTCGAAGCCTGGGGACTGCACCATGGAGAGCTCCTCGCCCTCCAGAGAGCCATGGAGGAAGGCATTACTCACATCCTTCTGATGCAGTTCCCACCCATGCTGTGCAACCAGGCTGAACAACACCCGGCTGGTGGAGAACCGACCAAACGGTATGAAGATCTGGTCATAGTCAATCCTAGGTATCTGAACAAACCCCTTGGCAGTGAGACGGGCTTTGTACCTGTCCAGAGACCCGCCTGGCTTCCATTTCCGCCGGAGAACCCACTTGGCGCCGATGGCCTTGCGGCTCGGGGGAAGGTCAATGAGCTCGTAGACATGATGTTGCCGGATGGCAGCTAGCTCATCGGCGCACACCGCTTCCCAGTGTGCGGCCTTGGGAGACGCCCGAGCCTCGCGTAGTGTGGTTGGGTCCTCTGGTCACTCAATGAGGCGGACAGTGAGGGCATGCGCGTTCCATGCCCCTGGTGACAGCTGCGTGAGTGCGGCCATAACGACATATCGGTGTTCCTGATAGAGCAGGGCGTAGCCCAGAGCCGACCCTGGATGTAGGTCCGCAATGACTGACAGTGTGACCAAACCAAGTGCCTTGGTGCCGGGGTCCCCACTCACGACCGTGGGAGTGGAGCCACGTCTTCGAGGCAGTGGATCTGCATCTACCCCAGGAGGTCGTGGGGTGAGAAGACGTGCAGTGGTGGCCTGAGTTCTAACTGTCGGGATCCTGGGTCTGAGGCTCCCCCTTGGACCGCGTGTGTAGCGAGCCGACACAGACGAGGGAGCCTATTTTGAGGGGCCGACACACGCATATGGGGCGGCTGGCCCGGAGGGGCCGGCAGACATAGATGGGGCAGCCGGCCCTGAGGGGCTGGCGGACACGGACGTGGCAGCCGGCCCTGAGGGGCTGGCTGACACGGACGTGGCAGCCGGCCCTGAGGGGCTGGCGGACACGGACAGGGCAACCAGCTCTGAGGGGCTCGTGGACACATATGGGGCAGCCGGCCCTGAGGAGCTGGCGGACACGGACAGGGTAGCCGGCTCAGAGGGGCAAGCGGACACGGACGGGGCAGCCGGCCCTGAGGGGCTGGCGGACACGGACGGGGCAACCAGCCCTGAGGGGCTGGTGGACACGTACGGGGCAGCCGGCCGTGAGGGGCTGGCGGACACGGACAGGGCAGCCGGCCATGAGGGGCTAGCGGACACGGACGGTGCAGCCGGCCCTGAGGGGCTGGCGGACATAGATGGAGCAGCCGGCCCTGAGCGGCTGGCGGACACAGACAGGGCTGCCGGCCCCGAGAGGCTGACATCCACTGACGGGGAAGCCGGCCCTGAGGCGCAGGCGGCCACAGACGGGGAAGCCGACCCTGAGGGGCTAGCAGCCATAGACAGGGAAGCTGGCCTTGAGGGACTGGCGGACACGGACGGAGCGGCCAGCGAAAGTGGGTCCGTGGACGCAGGCGATGGACCACCCAGACGCGGGAAGACAGAGGAAGGACTCACCACTCCCCCATGCGACGGGAGGAACATCGACGCGCCTGAGCAAACGAGGTTGCGAGGAAATAGGTCCTCAAAGAAGAGGGCATCCTGAAACTCGACAATGCAACGGTGAGCGGGATCCCAAAATCGCCAGGCTTTTGACTGACAAGAGACGTCGAGGAAGGTGCACGGGCGACCGCGAGGTCCGAGCTTGCCACCCTGGTGCGGGGCAGGCAGCTAGTCGATGACGACGCAACCCAAGACACGGGCTGGACGCAAGTCGGCGCGTTCTCCACACCAATGCTGGTATGGGGTGGACTGACGAGATGGGTCCATGGGGAATCCGGTTCCAGACCCATGTCATGTAGGTCATGGCCTCAAAGTAGAAGCTGTCAGAGGCGCCAGATTTGACCCGCATGGTACGGACGGCGTCGGCCATGGTGCGGTTCCACCGCTCAGAGACCCCGTTCTGGGCGCGCCGACCTCTCATGATGGACACCATGGGAGGTAAGGAAAAATGTGGTCTCCCCCATAAATTCGCCGCCACGATCTGAGAGAAAGCGGCGGAGGGAGCGACCACACTCACGTTCAGCGCGGGAAAGCCAATCCCAAATGGTGGGCGCGAGATCGCTTTTTTGTCGCAGGCAGAAAACCCAGCGATAGCGAGAGTAGTCGTTTGTAAGGGTTAGAACGTAATGACCGTGCTCGACGACAAACTCTGTCCAGAGAGGACCCATGACGACAGAGTGGACGAGGTCGAGCGGGGCGGATGCTCGAGAAGCAGAGAGGAGGTAAGTGGAGCGGTGCATCTTGCCCTGAGCTCAATCGATGTACTCATTGGGGCATGGCAGAGGAAAGGAGGCTGGGTCAAGACCCATGGCAGGTTGTACACGAAGCATGCTGTCAATAGTGGCAGAGTGGACGTGACAGAGGCCGTGATGCAGAAGATAAGTGTGCTGTGGAGACAATGTGCTAGTGACGAACACGTGGCCAGTGTCATTCAACAAAGAGGAGACATAGGTGGGAGCAGACAGGCGCAGTACATGCCACAAGTTGCCGCGTGCGGTGGCATGCAGGAAAACACGACCGGACGGACGCAGCGACACAGTGCCCTCGCCATGTGAATGCAAAACTTCCATGCTCATGCGATCAAGGGAGGTGACAAACAGGAGGCTGAGCTCAAGGCCAATTCCGAAGAGAACATCAGTCAAGAAGACGTCACCCGCAGGATCAAGGAAACGAACGACTCCGACAACACGAACGGCAAGACCTGACCAGATCCTATCCAAACCCCGGTGACATTGGTAACGAGACCAAGTACACTGAAGGCTTCGCGCGAGGTCGTCATGTGATGCGTGGCCTCGGAGTCAATGATCTAGGTCTCAGACAGATCCTGGACCGGAGAGGCCAGGTTGCTGACAGGCACATTGCAGTGGGCGAGCAACGCTGACGAAGTGGACGGAGGTGCAAACCGCAAGTGCCAGTCATCTAGCCAGGCAACATCATCTCGAAGAGGAGCGGGAGAAGAGAGGGCGGAACAGGATGGGACAGGCAGAAATACGGGCCATGTGTGCAGCAACGACTTTGTCATCCAGGGCGAGGAGGAACTGGTAACGACGCAACTCGCACTTCCTTAGTAAGGAGGGCGAGGATGTCCGAGCTGGAAGGCGATGAACTGCTCCAGCTGGCGCTCATGTACGGAGGGTCCGACGGAGTATGCCAACTGCGGTTTGATGGTGCCAGAGTCAGGGAAGGGAGAGGAGGAAGCCAGTGACGAAGCAACAGATGCGGACAGTTGTGAAGGATGTTGAGGTGGGGCCATCGCGAGTGGAGTTGATGAGACAGCAACAGCGGCGGCTACGGCACTGGTGGCAAGGCGGTGCTCGTGCTAGCGACGCATGGTGGCGATGACATGAGCCTCGTTAGTCGGAATCGGACACGTGTACCATCTGTGTCCAGGCTGACCACAGTTATGGAAAACAAGGTTGACGCTTCCAGATCCGTTGGTCTACTGTTGAGTGCCCTTGCCCTTCTTGCCCTTCTTCTTCTTCTTGGTACAGGAGGAGGCGCCGGAGGATGCTACTACTGCTGAGGCAGCGATGGTCACTGACGCAACGACAGGAGCGGCGGCGGTAAGAGCGGCAACGGCAGGGGAGGCGAGGGACTCCGTGCGATGTATGTGTGACTCCTGACGAGCATCCTTGATGCGGAAGAAGAGCTCTTACACCCAGGGCATGAGAGTACCCTGGGCGGCCATCGCCTTGAGAACATCCTGGGAGTAGTGGATAAAGACTTCGGAGAATGAGTCGGTGGTGCCGCGATTGATGGTCAGGAGCGCAGAGAGTGCAGGTGGCATGGCGTCTCTAGGGCGGGGGAGTATGTCTTCTGCACGCTACCAGTAGGAGGTGACCGTCTCGGTCTCTCCCATGCAAAGGGAGTTGAACTCCCAGAGTAGACGGCTGGTCTTAGCATCAATGGACAGGCGATGAGGATGAGTGAGTACGTGTCAGGCCGCTGCTCGGTCAGGGAGGGCTCCGGTGGTGAGGTCGCCGAGGAAGGGCTCGAGGGCAAGGCGTGAGGCTGGATGGGCGATAGGGACGAGAGCAGGCATGGCGCGACCGGCATCGTAGATCTGGTCGGCCTGGGTGGAGTCGAAGAGCAGTACATACTAGGGCCATAAGCTCTCACCCTGTGCCCAGATCCGGAAGCTGAGTTCCCGGCTCCAGAACGGGTCGCCAGCTTGAAGCGGTGGCGGTGTGGTTTTAAAGTCCTTTGGCGTGCGGCCAGCACCCAAAGTGGGGCCTAGGACTGATGTCACCGTCTGGTGTTAGCGTAGGGTATGTTGTTGCGCCAAGTACTGTGTGGCAAAGGATAGGGCCAGGCTTGCGTATCCTGGTGGAGCAAACAACGCTTGCTAACATTGGTGCGGCTGTTGTGTGGGAGGCTTCTGCTGCAGTGGTGGCGGCTGTTGGTGTTGTTACTGCGACTGCTGCGGCAATGGGGGTGGCGGCAGCTGTAGTGCCGCGAGTTGCTATGTCTGCGCTGCGAGATGCTGCTAAAGAGCGGCGTGCGGATCTGTCGAGGTAGAAGGACCAACAATAGATTGTGCAGGGTGACGCTGTTGTTGCTGCTCCTGCTATTGCTCTTGTTGTTGCTGCTGCTCCTGCTGTTGCTCTTGCTATTACTGCTACTGTTACTGCTGCTGCTGTTGATGATGTTGCTGTTGCTACTACTACTATTGCTACCGCTGCTGTTGTTGCGGTTGCTGATGCTGTTGCTGCTGTAGCTGCTACAAGGAAGGGGGACGAGTCCCCCCCCATGAGAGGAGGACCCCTCCCCGGTACGACTAGTGGGCATGTTTTAGGCGCCTTCCCCTTTTTCTGGTTTTTTTTGTTTTTTTTCTCTTTGTGCTACTGACGTCAACAGTGACATCAGTGGTGTTGTCAGCCTGAAAGGTTGATTTCAGCCAATCTTGTTTTGAATCTGCAGCATTGCCCTTTCTTCTTTTTTTGGTTGATGAAATCAGCAGTGATGTCAGTAGTGACATCAGCTCAACGGCTGCTGACATTAGCAGCGGCTCTTGCTGAGGCCGTTGTTGTTGCAACTGTTGCTGCTGCTACTTCAGATGCGACTGCTGCTGTTGAAGCAGCTACTGCTTCTACTATTACTGTTGTTGCTCTTGCTGCTGCTGCTATTGCTGTTGATGCAGCTGTTGCTGCTGTTGTTGTACCTGCTGCAACTGCTACTGCTGCTGCTGCTGCTGCTACTGATGATGCTGTTGCTGCTGCTACGAGCTGTTGCGTCAGCTGCAGCAGCTAAGGCAGCTGTTGACGAGGTGGGTGGTTTCTCTCATGTGTTTTTTTGTTTTTTTTTTCTTTTTTTTTCTTTTTCTCAGCGAGCTCGCTGCTCATTCTGGGTAGCGGGCAGCAAGCAACGGGCTCGCTGCTCACTGCCAGTAGCCCGCTACTCGCAGCAAGTAGCGAGCTCGCTGCCTATAGCTCGCTGCTTGTGGCGAGCTGCGGGCAGCAGCAACTCGCTGCTATTGCTGCTGCAGCCGGCTACTACTATTACTACTGCTCGGCCGCCACTGCTGCTTGCCGCTGCCGCCTGCTACTACTGCAAGTTGCTGCTCCTGCTATGAGCTGCTACTACTGACAACTGCTGTTGCTGCTGCTGATAGCTGTTGCGGAGTGGTGGTACTGCAAGCTACTGCTACTACTGCGAGCTACTGCTACTGCTGCACGCAGCTATGCCTTGATGCTGCTGCCACTGCTCGCTGCAGTTGCCCGCCGTTATTGCTCCTATAGGTTGCTACTGCTGCTTGTTGGTGCCAGTCACTACACCTGGGTGACATGCGTTGTCGTTCGTTGATGTCAGACGTGGCCTGCCGCTCACCTCCTTGCGCCAAGCGTGGGGGTCAGTGTTGCCAGAAAAATCCCGCAGCATTTCCCCTGGCCCACTGGCCGTGGGAAAACATTTGACGCCGCCACCTGGCGGGTCAGTGCTGCCGGAAAAAATCCGAGAGCATTTCCCTTGCACTGGCGCGTATGGGGGTACGCCTGCGTTGTCTGGCACATGTACGCCAATCTTCTGCTGCTGCTACTACCCTCTGCCTCTGATACCAAGCTATACTGTATGCAATAGGTTGAGGCCGCAGCGTTGTTCATTCAGCTTGCAGGCTTCCATGCTCGTTTCTTAAGTCTGCTACCCCCTCAATCTGCTGCTATAGAGTCTAAGTCTGTGAGCTCTGGGTTTATTACTCAGAGATGCGTGCGCCAGTGTTAGCGCCAGAAAGCAGCTAAAAACTGGAAGTGACTGATTAGCAAGCAAGAACGAACAACAATGGGAGACCCCTCCAACTTCTAGCTCCCCTCCACCTCTGTAGAGCTTGTTACTCAGATCACCAGCCAATAAAAAAATAGCTCTGTTTCCAGGCTGGCAGGTTTTCTCGGTGAGGCCTGCCATACGGCAGACAGCCCAAAACCCGGGCGTCATCCGTTTTGCCTGAAAACTGGACCAAACCATAACACCAACGCTGCAAACGCAGCCGTGCGGTCAGAAACAGCTAAAAAAATAGTAGCAAAGAGTTATGATTGCACGAATCCAGGCAGTGCCTATGCTGGTCCAATGTGCCAAACAGTGCCCTGCAATATGAAATATTGACCCTAGGCAGAGCATGACGCTGTAGACACAACAGCACAGTCACATCCAGCACCACAAGCACGCAGGAAACCTTTGCAGAGGCAGTGACCGCCGGCGGCTCAACCGCCAAGGAGGCATGCCGATGGAGCTGAGCACATTGACGAAGGGAGGAGGCTTCAGCGAACTGCAAGTAGGCCTCAGTGTGCGTCGGCTCCACCGGACGACACTCCACCAGCGTCAAGTCTTGCCGTCATTCATTTGCACGCCAATGTACACAAGACGGGAGGACACAACAGAGTACAATGAGAGACGCGGAAAAACCAACACATTCGAGTGTGAAGGACCAATCAGGTATGTTAGAAGACGATGGAAGGGTCACAGGTAGCGGTTCAGATGCAACAAGAGATGGTGCAGGCGGCAACATCTATGACAGTGGAGGCAATGATGCATACGATGATGTCGGCAATGACATGCATGATCATGTGGGCAATCATGTGGGAGATGACGTGGGCAATGATGCAAGCAGTGATGTAGGTAATGATTTAGGAAACAGCCTCGGCAATGATGCAAGAACAAATGTAGGCGATGACATGGCTGATGACATGGGCGATAATGTCTGGATTCAGGTTTGCAAGTATAGTTGCCACCACTATAGTTGCCACCACCATAGTTGCCACAACCATAGTTGCCACCACCATAGTTACCACCACCATAGTTGCCACCACTATAGTTGCCACCATTATAGTTGCCACCACCATCGTTGACACCACCATAGTTACCACCACCATAGTTGCCACCACTTTAGGTTCCACCACTATAGTTGCCACCACTGCAGTTGCCACCACCATAGTTGCCACCACCATAGTTTCCACCACTATAGTTGCCATCGCCATAGTTGCCACCACCATAGTTGCCACCACCATAGTTTCCACCACCATAGTTGCCACCATCATAGTTGCCACCACCACAGTTGCCACCACCATAGTTGCCACCACCATAGTCGCCGCCACCATAGCTGCCACCACCATAGTTGCCATCACCACGGTTGCCACCACCATAGTTCCCATCACCATAGTTGCCACCACCATAGTTGCCACCACCATAGTCGCCGCCACCATAGCTGCCACCACCATAGTTGCCATCACCACGGTTGCCACCACCATAGTTCCCATCACCATAGTTGCCACCACCATAGTTGCCACCACCATAGTTACCACCACCATAGTTGCCACCACCATAGTTGCCACCACCATAGTTGCCACCACCATAGTTGCCACCACTATAGTTGCCATTATCACAGTTGCCACTACCATAGTTGCCACCACCATAGTTTCCACCACCATAGTTGCCATTATCATAGCTGCCACCACCATAGTTGCCACCAACATAGTTGCCACCACCATAGTTACCACCACTATAGTTGCCACCACTATAGTTGCCACCACCATAGTTGCCACCACTATAGTTGCCACCACTATAGTTGCCACCACCATAGTTGTCACCACTATAGTTGCCACCACCATAGTTGCCACCACCATAGTTGCCACCACCATAGTTGCCACCACCATAGTTGCCACAGCCATAGTTGCCACCACCATCGTTGCCACCGCCATAGTTGCCACCACCATAGTTGCCACCACCATAGTTGCCACCACCATAGTTGCCACAGCCATAGTTGCCACCACCATCGTTGCCACCGCCATAGTTTCTACCGCCATAGTTGCCACCACCATAGTTGCCACAGCCATAGTTTCCACCACCATGGTTGCCACCACCATAGTTACCACTGCCATAGTTGCCACCATCATAGTTGCCACAGCCAAGGCCAAACTTGTCGCCGTTGCAACTGCATATACCACTATTTCTAGACCTCCCACGATAAGTACTGTTTTTTTTTTCTACTTTGGATTCTCCTTTCCTCGCTTTTCCTCTGTTTCTTTGTTCATCGCTGATTTTTTTTTAGAATTTTTCTTCTCTTTGGCTCACCTAATGTCTCCGCCCCTGTCCTTCTTACTTTGTGTCCTGCTCAAAGTCACAGGGATGACTGTCGGAGAGGGGAGGAATGTCTACGCCTCTTGCTTGCAACTGCAGGCAGGAGGTGATGTCGGGCTCAAATCTTGCAGCAGCTTCCGTGATTCTGCCACAACAGTCGCTTCTGCTGCTGCTGCTTGGTCTAAACTACTCCTGCCTTGGTGTTGCAGCTACGCTTATACACCAGTTCTACTGCTGCACATCTTCTACTATTGCTGCTCCGTGGCAATACAGCTTCTATTGGGTGCTCTAACTGCTTCTAATTTGCACAATTGCTGTTGATATGTGATGTTGCTAATACTGTTGTACATTGTTGCCGCCACTGCTGCTTCACACACTGCTGCAGCTACTACATGCTGCTATTGCTTCTACTCCATCCTGCTGTTGCTGCTAGTGCTGCTGCGTGTTGTGCAATGATACTGCTGCTTCACATGCCCATAATCTTGCTGCACATTGATGTTGCTACTTCTCTGTGCTGTTACTCCTCTATGTGTATTTTATGCTGTTGGTTTCTGTTGTTTTCGTTGTTTTTGTTGGTTTTGCTGTTTTTGTTGTTTTTGTTCTTGAGGAGAGGAGCATACAACAGTGACGGGGTGCCCCCTTCCCACTGGGAGGAGAGGAAGAGGGAGTGGTGAGGGGACGGCTCACATGGGGAGGGCAAAGCTCCCTCAGGCAACAGGGGATGGGGGGAACGGAGAGATGGAGCAGACGGGAGGTCGAGGAGAGTTTGGGAGGGAAGAGGAGGGTCAGGAGACTTCGGGGAGCGGAACAGCCAGGGAGTATAGGAGCAGGAGTGGCATCAGAGGCGTGGGGGGGAGGGAAGAGGGGGAGAGGGGCAGCCGGTGGGAGTGACAGTGGCGATGTGCGCTAGTTGTATGGAGTACAGGTCCTCCTGCCCTTTGCCTATTCCCGAGTCCCGGAAGGGGCACTTGACATGGTGAGGGCCGAGGTGGCGGTACTCCTCTTGCAATACACAAAACATCCCATCCGATGGATACCGCCGGCCCACTCCTGTTATAGGTGATCCAAGCCTCATCCTCCGCACAAGACCACGGCACCTGCGCTACTCAGAGGCTGAGTGGGTGTCGTCCATTACGACGTGCTTTATGGAGAGGGAGTAGGAGTAGCTTACGAAGGAGGCGGTGGCACATGCCCGGTGGGCAGAGGAGGGGGGGGGGGGGGGGGGGG
>SZWC01004979.1:100613-113772 GCA_023375785.1 Penium margaritaceum
ATCTTGCTTCTGCTCCTCAATCAAGTGTGTTTCTGTATAGAGTGACAGCTTGTGTTTCGGTCACTGAAGAGCAAAGTTACGTCCCAACCCCACGATGCCCTCTCATAAGTCCAACTTTCTTGGCCTGTCCCCTTGACAGAATCAATGTCCTTAGACATGGATGTTGCTTTTCCTAAACCTTTTGTGCTACGTTTTCAAGCCTTGGATTAGAAAATGCCTCTTGTTTTCCAACACCGTAGGAAGTGAATGTGTCCACATGTAGACAAGAAAGTGGCATGAGGCAGTTCATTCCATCACATGCCATGCTCTCTCTGTTTCTCTCTCTCTCTCTCTCTCTCTCTCTCTCTCCTTCCCCTTTTCTCTCTGTCTATCTCTCCGAACTTCGTGAGAGTAGAGCAGTGTACTGACTGCACAGAATTGCCTGATCCGGTCACGGCCGCATAATGAGCCTTCCGCGAAGTCTTCAAAGGAGGGTCAACAGGCAGGTCGACAATGCCGCTTCATAGCTTCCTCTTTTGTCGTGAAAAGTCATGCTGAACACGCGCTCAAGTAATCACTTTTTGGTTACGAAGGCTAGGAACCAATGCCCAGTTACTACTAGTGATTCTAAGCCTTCAACCAGTGCCCGCTCGATTCATCAACGTTCTATTCTTCTGAGGATAAAAATATTTTACCAGATTTTTCAAAAGGAAACGCAGAAATGAAAGATCCCTGGCCAAGCACTCGGATAAGACGACTTTTCGGTGGGGCACACTAAAGTGACGACTTTCTCTAGGGGAACAGATGACGACTTTCGGGGGGGGCAGTGCAAAATTGACGCCTTTTCAGAGGGCCAAAAAAACCTGAAGAATATAAAATATTCCACATTCCGTAAGGGCACACAAATACAACAACTTTTTTGTGGTTCCACCATGTCAACATCCCCTCCATTGAAACAGATTCATACAAATTGCATTTATTTCCATGTATTCTCTCAATGTAAAGATGGAATTTTCTTTCTTTCTCAAACTTTCACATGATCACCCATGGTGTTTGCGATAAAACTAAACGCAACCTCATGCCATTATCACCTTCTCATGTCGTTCGCTTAAATCTCTCTCGCTCCTTTATGAGAAAATGCAAGAAAGCTTCCTAGCAACACTCCCGTTGACCAAGCGTCAGTGCCTGATCAGACCGTGACGGCAGTCACAAGTCTTGCACGCAACGGCAAGAGTTTGGCTATAACTCTGCGCACACATGTCAGGATGCTACATTGTCTGAACCTAGACGTGCAGCATCACAAGACTTACGTTACGACGGGTCACATGCATGCATCCATCATCAGACGGTGGACACGCAATGCAAAAACATGCAAATCGGGCTCATGGCCAGTCCGCCGAAAAGACTCTTACAGGCTGCACAAAGACAGCAGGGAGTCTCGGCAATGTCCAGGGCTCTGGAATGGTAGTCGGCCAGCTCCAACCTGGTAGTCCGCCGCCCGTCGTCCCTCCGATGTCACCAGGGCCCGCCTCAGGGATTTGCGAGTATGGACACGGCCGAGTGGTCACAATAGACTATACAAGAACATCACAAATAACAACACTCCCCCATGACCCGATGGTACACATGTCCATACACGTGCAGCACTGGGACAAGTACAATAGTGAGTGTGAAACAAATGAGACACAGACACACATCCCACACTCGACCACCCTCAGTCATGGGGCGAAGCCCAACAGAACGAATGGCCACCAGGAACTTTCCGCGAGCTAGTGCCTTCGTCAAGAAATCAACACGCTGCATGTCAGTGCCAACCCACATGACGGAGATCACGAGTCGCTCCACCAGATCACGCACAAAGTGATGCTCAACCGCAATGTGCTTCGTGCGAGCGTGAAAGACACCAGAGTTCTCCGCAATGGCGAGAGCACTCTGGTTGTCGCAACGAAGCGCAATGGCGGGTACTGACTGACCAAGCTCAAGAAACAGGCGCTACAGCCATATCGCCTCAGCAGCCCCTGCACCCAAAGCAACGTACTTTGCCTCCGACAAGCTACGTGCGATGCAGCCCTGCTTCCCGCTACGCCAAGACAGAGCGGTACCACCGAGCAGGAACACGTAGTCAGTACGGCTGCGTCCACCTGGGCTCCAAGCCCAGTCGCTGTCAGTGAAGCCGTCAAGGACCATCAAACACTGCCGACGAAAGCAGAGTCCGAGGTACGGTGTGGAGACCACGTACTGCACCACTCGCACAGCCGCGTGAAGGGCTCTAGCACGAGGAGCCTGCGAGAACTGAGCGAGGAGGTCGACAACGAAAGCGATGTCAAAACGTGTGGTAGTGGCCAGGTACATTAGAGATACGATGAGACGGAGGTACAAGGTCACTTCCACTGTCTCCCCGAGCTGTGTGGGATCATCCACGTTCAGAAGCATCTTGCCCATCGAGTGTGAGAGGTATGGAAGCGGTGGGCACTGCACCAAGGAGATTGCTGAAACGCTCCCCCAAGACTCGTGTGTATCGCGCCTTATGCAGCAACAGCGTCCGACGCGTGCGATCTTGCACGATCTCCATACCAAGAAACACCGATGCAAGACCGAGGTCCTTCATCCTGCAGGCAGTCTGAAGGACAACCTTGGCCTCCTTCACGGCCTCCAGGGATGGAGACGCAATTAGAAGGTCATCGACATAGACTAGGATGGCGGTGAACCGCTCTGGTGTCGGTAGGATGAAGAGAGAGGGATCTGTCTTGCTCTATACATATCGTGCACCAGTCAAAGTGCCGGTGATCCCCAGGTTCCAACACCGCGGAGACTGCTTGAGGCCGTACAAGGACTTGCGCAAGCGCCAGACCTTGTCACCATCCTCAAAGCCTAGTGGCTGAGCCACGTAAATCTCCTCATCCAGAGAGCCATGGAGGAACACATTATTCACATCCATTTGGTGCACTTCCCCAGTCATGTTGAGCCACTACACCGAACAGAGCTCGAGTTGAGGTCATGTGGTCGACAGGGGCAAAAGTGTCAGTGTAATCGACGCCCTCAATCTGAGAGTACCCCTTGATGACAAAGCGGTCCTTGTAGCGTTCCAGTGAGCCATCTGGCTTCACTTTCTTGCGAAAGACCCACTTGACCTGAATAGCCTTCCTCCAAGGCGGAAGGTCGACAAGCTCGTAGACTCTATGCTCTCGGATAGCACGAAGCTCATCCTCGCAGGCAGCTTGCCAAGCGTCCTGTGATGAGAGAGCTTCCCTCAGGGTGCCCGGGTCGGGCGCCACAGAGGGAGAGCTCTGCGTGGCAAGGGCACACGCCTCGGTGCTAGGCCGGACGACCACAAGATCAGGTGCTGCATCACAAGCGCTATGGAACTCGCGAGTGACGAGATCGTAGCCTACGGGGCATATTGGATGTACCGTTGTGAGCTCAGTGCGGACACTCAGGCCTAGGGCCTTCGTGCCGGGGTCACCACTCGCGATGTTGCGAGAGGGGGGCCTAGGTGTGGGGCCCAACGCTCGCTGAACTCCGGAATCTAGTGGTCATAGACGGCCACCAGGCTCACGGGAGTAACCTGGGCTCAAGGGGCGCACCTCAGGCTCAGAGACAGGCATGACCACAGCTGGTGAGGGCTGAGGCAAGGCAGCCGGTGATGCTGTGCGAGGAGACGCATGTGTGGGGGACACGGGGCTGGATGTGACAGCAGGAGCAGGCAAGACTAGACCGGACACAGAGGCAGGAGTGCCAGCAGACACAGGTACGGGAGTAGGCAAGACTGGACTAGACACAGAAACAGGAGTGTCGGCTGCCGCAGGTGCAAGCGCAGAAGTAGGCGCGGGAGCTAAAGCAGGGACACCTGTGCGGTGTGAAACAGGATGTACGGGCGAGGTCTCTGGATCGACAGCGATGATCGCCGGGTCATCAAGGGTCGGAGACCGAGAGGTGAAGGGTGCTCGAACCGACACAACAACCTGATGAGAGGTGCTCGCTGGCGTAGAAGTCTCCCCCATCTGCTGAGAACCCTCACAGGTAGGAACATGCGTGGCGGAGAGTACCGTGATCGAAGTCAGGTCACGGTAGGTGAGAGACTCGAAAAAGAGCACATCACGTGAGCCAATGACGCGACGACGAGTAGGATCCCAGAAGCCCCAAGCCTTCGACAACGGGGAAATGCCTACGAAGGTACACAAGCGACCTCGAGGTGAGACCTTGGACCCGTGCTGGTCCTCAGTGTACCACACGGAGGCCAAGGATCCCTAGACGCGAGCAAGACGAAGGTCAGCACGATGTCCAAACCAGAGCTCAGAGCGGACCATGCGGGAGGCGGTTCCAGACCCACGTCATGTAGGCGAAGCCCTCAAAAGCGAAGGACTCAGGGAGACCACACTCAGACCGCATAGCGCGGACCGCATCCTCCATGGTGCGGTTCCAATGCTCGGAAACACCGTTCTGCTGAGGGGTAGCACGAGCAGAGACCTGGTGAAAAATCCCGTGCTCGGCAAAAAATCCGTCCATCTTGCCAAGGAACTCACCGCTGCGATCCGAGCGGAAAGTATGCAGCGTGTGACGTGACTGACACTCGGCCATCACGAGCCAGAGTCAAACGGCAAGGGCAGCGTCGCTCTTCTGACGCAGGCTGTAGACCCACCGCATCCAAATGAAATCATCACTCAGAGTCAGAACATACCGGCCCCGATCAGATAGGGACTTGACCGGAAGAGGACCGAGAAGGTCCGAGTGAACTAACTCAAGAGGCCAAAGCGCTCGGGAACGAGAGTTAAGGTAGGTGCATCGGTACATCTTCCCCTGAGCGCAAAAGAGACAGTCGGTCTTGGGTGGCTTCTCGAAAGAAGCCGCGTCAAGACCGAGAGCTGGCTGCGTCCAAATGAGCTTCGACACAGTATCGGAGCCCACGTGACACAGACGGCGATGAAGCAACCGCTGGTGTTCCGGAGACAGAACACTAGTGACAAAAACCCGAGTGGAGGAGGAAGGGGAGCAAGGGGAGGAGGAACGAGAGACGCGATACAGATCATCCACGACAAAGGCACAAAACAACACTGCGAGTGTCAGTAGCAGTCATAGTCGATGAGTCTGCGGTATGCTCCACAGAGAGACCCGTCAGTGTACAGGCACGCATAGAAAGCAGGCTGAGCTCAAGATCAGGCACAAACAACACGCCAGAAAGGTAGAAGGGGCCAGACGGACCGTCAAAACATACAACCCCAACACCATGGACTGGCAAGGACTGACCAAAGCCTGTACGAACGGAATAGACAGACGTGACAGGACCGAGAACAACAAAATCACTCTGACGACACGTCATGTGATGAGTGGCACCATAATCGATGATCCAAGTGCCAACGGAGTCACAACTGGTGGACGTCACTGTACAACGGGCAATGGAACACTCGGCATCAAAGGGACGCTGAGCCGTCAGTGGGGAGGAACGACGTAGGACACAAAGATGAGACCCATGAACCCAATCAGTGTACTCAGGCCCATCATCATCACATGCTGACTGTGCTCCCCAACACACATCGTCACGAGTCATAGGAACGAATTGATAGACAGTCTATGGACCACCCGATGATGATAACACACTCACACCTCCCTAAAAGCGGAGTGCCAGAAGGTGTCAGAGCTCAGTGATGGTGCAGTCACGTGGGTCCGGATCGCTGCTGCTCGCAGGTGGAGAAGTGGGAACATCTGCAGTCGTGGCCGCCACGCGTCTAGAGGATGACGAGGATGACGTAGTGGACGTGGAACGGAGGGCGTGTGCAGCCTGGAGCCCACGAGTAATCCGCGCCTAGTCAAGCGGCTGCTGGCACTCGATGTAGCGATGGGCACCTCCACAGTTGTAGCAGTGATCAGAACGTCCACTACTACCACTGGAGGACGACTGCTGCTGTGACTGCTGCTCACCTGATCCACGCTTTCCCTTCTTCTTCTTCCCCTGAGCTGCATGTGCAAAACCCTGTGACTGAGTGGGTGTGGGCGGGACCAAAGAGGAGGAGGAAGACGAGGACGTGATGGAGGATGAAGAAGGAGACTGCAGGAGGGAAGATGGTGGTGATGCTTCGACTGCTACAGCAAGGGAAGTCTCCTGATGAGCCACTGCTGCCTCGCGGGCTGAAGTCACTTGGAGGAAGAACTGATGCGCCCAAGGGAGAGGCTGCAGAGTGGCTGAAAAGGGCTCGAGGATAGTGTCGTTGTACCGTGTGAAGATGTCAGTATACTCAAGGCGAACTCCGAGCATCATAGTACGGAGCGCCCACAACTGTGTGCCTCCGGAGGTCCCAACGCGCGTGTAGATGCGCATGGCATGTCGCTAGTAATTGACTGCAGGCTGTGAAGGCCCCTTACGGAGAGAGTGGAAGGCACGAATGTGTGCTGCACGGGTGGTGTGCGTCTCTGCGGCTAGCAGGGATAAGGCCAAATCCCAACCTCCGCGTGGATTGGCGCCGGTGTCTGTGCCGGGCTCACCAAGGAAGGGACGGAAATCAACGACGGTCTCACATGGCATAGCATAGAGGAGTCCGCGCATCGCTCTGGCTGCTGTAAGTACCTGAGCTGGGTCTGTAGACTGATACGGGCTGTGGTAGTAGGACCACGCACCCTCTGAAGTAGCCCAAACCTGAAAGAGGATCTCCCAGCAGTCGAAGCCGTCCTCAGTGATGTACCGTGGAGGTGGTGTCTCAAAGTCCTTGGGTTGCCGCTCTGTGGGGAGAGCAACCGCACGCCAAGGGGGACAAGGGATGGGAAAGACTCCTGGAAGGGGATAGTCACCGGGATAGTCGGNTGCCGGGCTCACCAAGGAAGGGACGGAAATCGACGACGGTCTCACATGGCATAGCATAGAGGAGTCCGCGCATCGCTATGGCTGTTGTCAGCACCTGAGCTGGGTCTGTAGACTGATACGGGCTGTGGTAGTAGGACCACGCGCCCTCTGAAGTAGCCCAAACCTGAAAGAGGATCTCCCAGCAGTCGAAGCCGTCCTCAGTGATGTACCGTGGAGGTGGTGTCTCAAAGTCCTTGGGTTGCCGCTCTGTGGGGAGAGCAACCGCACGCCAAGGGGGACAAGGGATGGGAAAGACTCCTGGAAGGGGATAGTCACTGGGATAGTCGAGTGACGATCACACCGGAGGAATCCGAGGAGATCTAGTGCCCGTCTGCAGGTGACAGAGGAGCTCTTGAAGAACTCGAATCTCATGATCCCGGGAGTCGTCTGTCATGCGTGGCATGAATGGCTCATCATCCAGGAGGTCAGAAGGTGGTGGGTCAGGTCGAGCTCCTGTAACGGGTGCCTGAGCCGACTGCTGTGTAGAGACTGCTACGCCGACAGCTCCCTCGGAAACCTGCCGTGGAACTGTGGACTGGCCACACAGAAGCTTAGTCAGCGTACGGATGGCATCAGTCTGCTCCCGCTATAGGCAACGCATCTCAACCTGTTGGGTCCGCAAGTCCTCAATGGCCTACGAGCGTGAGCTCAGGACCCCAGAAGAGGAGGAGGAGGGATCATCTATCGCCTTCCCCTTGTTGTCGGACAAGTTCATGTCGCCTCTCAGTATGGGTCAACAGGTCAGGTTTGTCTGATTGCAAAAGCATCAAGGTTTCTCAAGGAGTTGATACGCTGGCAATTTTTTAATGTCCGGCCAAAATTTTGGCTAAGAATGGTGCTGACGTCAGCAGGTGGTTGCTGACGTCAGCATGACCTGATGACGTCAGCAAGCAAAAATGCTGACGTAGGCTCGACTCCCTCCTTTTTTTTTCTTCTCTCGCGGTTCTGTGCGAGCGTGCAGCCGCTCCACGGTGGCTGCGCGGAAGATGCGCAGAGGCTACGCATCAGCTTACGCTCATCTGCTACTACAACTGCTCTGTCAGCTGCAACAGTAGCTACGTGGCTGCATGTACAGCAGTGGCAGCAGCGCCTGCGCAATGCCGCTGCTGCTGCTGCGCGCTACGGCTGCTGCGCGCTGCGGCTGCTGCTCGCTGCCGCCGCCGCGCGCCGCCGCTACTGCTGCTGCTGTGCTACTGTTGTTGTAGCTACTATTGCTCTGCTACTGCCGCCGCTGCTACTGCTGCGCTGCTGTTGCTGCCGCTGCTGCTGCTCTACTGCGGCCGCCGCTGCCGCCGCTTGCTACTGCTGCTGCTCTGCTGCTACGCTGCTACTGGTACGGCGACAACGCCGCTGCTACGGTCTCACGTAATGGGTGTGTGCTGTGTCCACGTCAACCGGCTGTCTTGGACAGGCCCTAGTGGATCTGCTGCAGCGGTGACTCTCACTGCTGCTGCTCTGCTGTGTCTCTGCTACGCAGCTCAGTGAGAACTGTCTGACTGCTTTGATACCATGAGAATATGCAAGGAAGCTTCCTAGCAACACTCCCGTTGACGAGGCGTCAGTGCCTTATCAGACGGTGACGACATGCACACAACGGCAAGAGTTTGGCTAGGGGACACAAGGCAAAGTGTGTGAATGCTTCAATAGCATTTGCAGAGAGGGATAACAAATGACAGGTCCATGGCCTAAATACCTGCCGCGGCGCACAGCGGGTGTCGCACGCGGCGGTCCAAAAGCTATCCTAAAACCGGCCCAAAACCACTGTTTTGGCCATAACTCTGCACACACATGACAGAATGGTACGCCGTCTGAACCTGGACGTGCAGGATCACGAGACGGACGCTACGACTGGTCACATGCATGCATCCATCATCAGACGGTGGACACGCAATGCAAAAACATGCAAATCGGGCTCATGGCCAGTCTGCCGAAAAGACTCCTACATGCTGCAAAAAGACAGTAGGGAGTCCCGGCAGTGTCCGGGACTCTGGAACGGTAGTCGGCCAGCTCCAAGCTGGTTGTCCGCCGCCCGTCGTCCCTCCGATGTCACCAGGGCCCGCCTCAGGGATCTGCACGAGTATGGACACAACCGAGTGGTCATAGTAGACTATACAAGAACGTCACAAATCACAACACTTTAACCTTGTGATATCTTTCATAAACGGCAGAATTAGCCTTGTTTCTAGATAATCACACACAAATGTCATCATTGGTAGAATTTTCTAGAAATAACACCATTAAAACAATTATTCCAAACGTGAATTTTCATCTATGGCACATGTTGAAGTTCGCTGGCCACTCACAACTCTATGCCCTCTTTCCTCACACACTCTTCACACACTCATGTACAAATTAAGTGACAATGGCCCCACCTGGGGAAGTTTTTGACGCGCCCTTCCTGGCTGAAGCCGTCGACGCCCTCAAGCTGCTGCTGCTGCTGGACCTAGGAGTGCCTTCTGGCACAAAAACGTGACCATGACATGACTCTCATGTTTACCTATCACTCTCTGTGATGCGATAGATGCTAGGGCTCGTACATTCTCACTGTCGTGCCCTGCATCATGTTGACTTGCTTTGCATGTGGAGGGGGAGCTGTATTTTCCCGTGTGCTGATCCTTAGGGGGCCACCATGCCGGTGTTTTGACTGTGCATCGGTGAGTAGCCGCCCTCGGTTTATTCGGAGCGGTCAGGCTCGACCCCCGGGTGGCGGCACTTGCACACCCGAGTTCGATGCTTGTGGTGAGTGAGTTCTCACCGGTACTAGTCTCGCTCGCTCTCCTCCTCTCTCTTGTCTTGGATTGAGTGCGAACTTTGCGAACAAGTTACCGCATCCATGGCGTGTCTCGCTTGTTGGTGCTTGTTGCATTCTCCCGCCTCACCACACATGGACTGGCTAGCTAAGCAACTTCCTAGCAACTACATCACATATAAAGTTTGAAATTTTCAAACTCAGTCCATCATTTCAGTCGATAGATCCGCAGAGTCCATAGTCGAAAACGACCTGCACGCGGTGTCCAGAGTAAAAAACGGAAAGCATGCGCTGTCCATAGTCAAAAAGGACAAGACATCGGTGCCCATGTTTTTCGTCGTGCGAGCAAAAACGGGAAGAAAAGAAAAAAAAGACAATTGCACCCACGCCCTCGAAGTCGGACTTTGCTGACTTCGAGGGCGAAGTTGGCGACGTTGACACTGGCATCGCCGATGTCAGTTGTAACCCTGTCCCGAATTTTGGAGGTCGCAATGCGAACTCCAAAACTCGTGACAGGGTGCGCTGCATCTTGCAAACCCTCCCCCCCCAATATCCGACAAACCCTCTAGTTACACTAGGAGGTTCGGGTTTTATTTTTTTACTTGCCCGGGCATCTGCCGGACCCCGTGGTAGCGGGGCCCGGCAGATTCCCTTGCTTCTATCACACTTGCGCCACATCTCGCAAACCTCCCCCCAAAAAATGACAAACCCCCTAGTTACACTGGGGGGTTGTGTTTTATTTTTTTACTTGCCCGGGCATCTGTCAAGCCCCACGGTAGCGGGGCCCGGCAGATTCCCTTTCTTCTTTCACACATGCGCCGCATCTCGCAAACTCCTCCCAACAACAGACAAACCCCCTAGTTGCACTGGGGGGTTTTGGTGTTTTTTTTTTTCCTTGCCAGGGCATCTACCGGGCCCCGCGGTAGTGGGGCCTGGCAGATTCCCTTTCTTTTATCACACGTGCGCCGCATCTCGCAACCCCCCCCCCCCAATCACATGCAAACCCCCTAGTTTTCAGTCGGCGGTTTGGGTATTATTCTTTTTCTTGCCTTGGCATCTGCCGGGCCCCGCTACCGCAGGGCCCGGCAGATGCCCAGCGTGCGCCGCATCCTGCAAGCCCCCCCCGACCTACGACAAACCCCCTAGTTTAAATGGGGGGTTTGGCAGGGTCATCGCGAGCTCGCAGAGAGGTTTTGCCGCGAAACTCCTCCTGCGAGCTCACGACGACCGACGAAGCTTGAAGTAAAAAAACATGTCAAATGTGATATATACATTAAACATACATCAGACGTGCCCGTTTTCACTCGCACGATGAAAAACATGGGCACCGCTGTCATTTCGTTTCCGACTATGGACAGCTCGGTTTTTCCGTTTTCGACTCTGGACACCGCGTGCAGTTTGTTTTCGACCATGGGCACCGCGGATCTATTGACCGAAACAATGGGCGTATAACAACTCCGTCCTTCTCATTTTTTCATATCATTATGCACGTGTTAATAAAATGATTTATCTCATTAACTATTTTTTCTATGTTCAACTAAATAAATCTCTTTATGGGATAATTCCTTTCTTTTCAATTCTTGCACTTGTAGCATCCTAGCTTGGGTTGGAATTGGAGAAATTGTAATCTTATCCATGATGAATTATAAACATTCCAATAAAAAGGGCATTTTTCTTTCCTATGAGTGAGGACACAAAGTAACTCAACGTAATGAAGGAACCATATGCATGTAAAAGAAAACAATTTCTTGCGTGGAAATTTTGACATGCTTTCATTACAATGTTAAACCAAAGGGTGACATAGCCAGGATATCCATAATCCCGAATCGCGCACCCTCCCATATCCACGAACAAAATTTTATGTCCCTCATATCCAGCACTTAAAAAAGAAGAACAACGTATCCGGCTCCCTCGTCATGCTCAATCAGTGATGCATGTTGCTGATCGAGCTTGGTGAGGAGGGCCATGTGACCGTTGCTCGATCGGAACCCTCGCACCCTCGCGAGATCATGATTGAGCGATTACCCTATTTTTCGGTTTTCTTTTCCGACGCACAAACCCCCTATTACGATTTAGGGTTTTGCCATGTTTTGCATGGGCGGAGCCTGCACAAAACATAAAACCCCACATCGGAATAGGGGGTTTCCGCGTCGGAAAGGAAAACAGAAGAAAAAGGGTCATCGCTCGATCGCGATTTAGTGAAAACACCCATTTCAAATTTTATTTTCATGGCACGCAAAACACCTTAGGTTTGCGAGACAGACACCTTCAAGCCCAACCTCGAATTACCTTCGGGGTTGAGGGTTTTATTTTTTGCGCGGGCATCTGCTAGGTCCGCGGTAGCGGGGCCTAGCAGATTCCCTTTCAACGCATGGGGTTTCTCATACCCCTCACGCAAACCCCTCCCTCGAACAATCACAAACACCTCAAACGTGGGGTTTGTGATTGTTTAAGGGGCGTCATGACGTCATCAACCGAAGCTGCATTTCATGCAGCGGCGACATGGTGTTCGAGCGCTTTTTTATATATGTTGTTCTTCTTCGACCGGTTGATGTATCAGTGTGAAAGTCAAAATCAGTTGGATATGGCATTGTTAATGAGCGGTCTGTGGATATGGCAGATCTATTGAGAATTTGATGGGTATATGGTCAGACCCCCGTAAACCAAAACATCATGTATAGAGTTACAAGGTATTCCATTACACCCCAAATCATTAAGTTTTTTAAATTCACATCCTTGTGAATTTAAAAAACCCAATAATTTTCAGACAATAAGGGTTCTCAAGTAGAAGATAAAAGTTTGTGTTAAGAGCTAAGTGATTCCACTACCATGTGCACAATGGGTATTAAAAAAATGAATCTTTGCTACTTCACATGTGCCATTGATGACTAGTCAAGTTTGAAATCATTGTTTTAAAAGTTTTGTTTATAGAGGATACAACCAATGATGACATTTGTGTGTGCTCCTCTAGAGACGAGGCTACTTCTAGCATTTGTGAAGGATATCACAAGGTTAAAGGTGAGCGAGAGAGATTTAAGCGAGCGACATGAGAAGATGAGAATGGCATGAGGTTGTATTTTTTCATATCACAAACACCACGTGTGATCATGTGAAATTTTGAAAAAGAAAGTAAATCCCATCTTCACATTGAGAAAAGACATGGAGATAGACACACTTTGTACAAATCTATTTCGATGGAGGGGATGTTGACGTGGCCCAACCACAAAAAAGTTGCTATTCTTGTGTGCCCTTACGGAAGGTGGAATATTTGCTTTTTGTAAGTTTTGCGTGCCCCTCCAAAAAGGCGTCAGTTTTGCGCGACCCTCCAAAAAACTCGTCATTTTTGTGTGCCCATACAAAATTTCGTCATTTTGGCGTGCCCCTTCGAAAGGCGTCATATGTGAGTGCCCCGTCACGGACCCGTCCTTTTTGCGTGCCCTTTTGAAAACCCTGGTAAAACTGTGTTTTCCTCTATAATTCTGCTTTTACTCCCCGCCTTAAAGGTCACCTGTTCAAGTCAACGGCAAATACGGTTGGGACGACTAAACTTCGCGTGGTTTGTACTTCGCAAAGTTAGTGATTGATTTCACGCGATGGCA
>SZWC01004979.1:129972-157012 GCA_023375785.1 Penium margaritaceum
GGAGACCTAAACGAGCATGGTTATTGGAGACAAACACCGGAGCCAGAGTTGTTTCACGTGTCCTATGGGGTCAGGCCCAAGGGTGGGGTTGGATCTGGAGTTCGAACAGAACAACAAGGGCCTGATGGTCATTGAAAGAGTAACAAGGTAGGTGAAATATAATGCATGGTGGGAGTTTGATGAGCTTGTGGATGGTGACAAATTTTGTGAAATGTATAGTATGGGAGAGAGGGGTCCCGGTGTCAAGAACCTGGGCTCATGAGAGGGGGATCTGGTCTTGGATTTTCCAATGAGAGTGCATTGTGCAGTTGTGTATGCAGAGAGTGGTTGAGAGAATATGTCACTTAGCATGATTTTTTGCATGAGTAGCCAACACTGTAATCAATGGATGTCAAATGGCACTGATTTTTTTTTTGGATGAAGCGATAGTAGGCCACATGTTACTGTGCCAGTTTGTCAGAGAGGAGGCCTGAGGAGGGTATGGTGGGGGTGAAGATTCAGAATGGATGGGGATTGAATTGTCAGAAGGGGGTGAATGAAAGGGAATTCTAACTTGTCAAGAAAGGGATGGGAGAAGAAGAAGTGGCCTTTTTTTGCAGGGTAAGGCTTGGGTAAGGATGGATGTGTGTTTCCATTGTGATGAAGCAAGAAAGGAGTAATCTCACTTTGCACCCTGGATGGAGGTTGGAAGGCCATATCACCCCGAGCCTACCACAGGCTTTGGTTACACAGGCGGTGGCCAGAGAATGGAGGCAAAGGCCTGTCGATATCTTTTGTTGTGGATGGTTGGATGATAGGAAGTCAAGAAGTAGAGTAATCACGCCATGGATATGCATAGGGGTAGGGGGAAAGATGGAGGAATAAAGGAGAAACCTGTATTGATTGTGACCAGTTTGGTCTGGACCAAGATGCATGCTTTAGCCCATATGGAAACTGCTTCCTGTACTCTCTTGATAACAAGATAACATGTGTATTTGGGGTCATTTGTGGGGTAAAACATATGCCCCAGGATTCTGACCAGTTCTGAGGGGCGAAGTAAGGGGAGGATGGTAAATCTGGCGTGTGGAACCCAATGAGACTTAAATGGGTGTTGTGGTAGTTGGTGCGGAGTCCGTTTTTTTTCTTGAGTTACATAAAGGCTAAAATGAAGAGAGTACATCTGGAGGAGATGTGAGGATAAGGGTGAATTCATCTGCATGAACTACCGGGTATTGTGAATGGATGGGTGTGGGAACACCAATCAATTTGGCACAAAGGAAGTCTTTCACAGGTTTCATCATACAAGTGAAGAGGAGGGGGCCGATGAGACATCCTTGTTGGACATTGAAGTGAAGCACAATCAGGGCAGAAAGTGAACCAATGATGAGGAAATTAGTTGGATTATTATGCCTTACGACTTGGACTCAACATATGCAGGAGGGGAGAAGAAAAAGGTGGTCCGGGGCATGGAAAAGATACATGTTATAAAGGGACTCGTAGGATATCTTAAGCCGAAATATAGGGGAAAGAGGGGTGTATAGGTTCTTAATGGATATTGGTGGATGTCATAGAGCTGAGAAAGAGCATGGATAATGCTTGCATTTTGGTCCACATAAATACTATAGGATAGGGATTTCACCAGGCAGGAAGCCATTATTTTGGCCAGTATTGTGTACTTGATGTTAAGCACACAAACATGATGGTATCTGCTAATTATTTATGGATCATATATCTCATTGAGAAGAATGACCACGGATGCTGCAAAGTGTGGTGCACTTTGGCGTAGGTTATGAAGAGTATGGGAGATGTTGGAAGGAAATGGTGGGGAGGAGGTGCCTGTACAACTCTCTTGGTACACCGTCAGACCCTGGAGTTTATAAGTAGCAGCTCTCTGAAGGGAGCCCAGTGGGAGGCATTTTTAGCCTGGACCATCTATAAAAAAGGGGACTAAGCTGGCGTCAGATATTTCTCAGGCTGTGATGGAGTATTCCAAAAGGGTATAGGTTTCGAGGAGGATTCAATTCTGTCGTGATGGCCACAGGAGCGGGGAGGAGTCAGAATCTGGGTCATGCTCATGGAAATGATGGTAGGAGGAGGTGCAAATAATGGAACACATATCAAGGAAAGACGGTCGTGCCTTCCCATTTAGAACACAAAGAGCGTGGATCTTCCTAGAGGGGTATTGGGGGTGAACATCGGATGAGAGGATTTGCAATTGTGTCCTTCGGCGTTCCATGGTGTTTGAAGGTGAGAGAGTCTTCTGCTTTAATAACAAGTGTGGAGCTGTGAGAGGTATTTAACGAGAGAAAGAAGAATGGTTGGAACTAGGGAAATCACGTGCGTTTGGTCCATTCTTACGATAGAATGCTCCAGTTTGTGAACGTACTCCACACCACCTTTCCCACTTCTTATTAAGGACTTTGTACTGTGCCAAATTGTGGTTGTGACACAATTGTGGTCCACATAATTGTGGTTGTTCTAGGGAGATAATGAGAGAAATAGTGCAAATCTAATGTGACCAGTCTTGCTTGTAAGGGTTAAGTACCTAGGAAGGTACCTCGGGTTTAGCTGGCGGTCATGGAGGTCTCCATGACTTTGCACCAGGACAAACGAGAGAGCTATGGTAAGACTCCCTACCCGATCTTACCAGTCATCTGGCAAGAAGAGATCACCAGTTATTTTTTCAAATTCAAGGGTGTAGTGCCTCTACAACACCATGTTCGCATACAATGCTAGTTCTGAGTTTGGGGCTAAGTTTTTTCAGTATGAACTAAGATAGGATTACATGTTGGACTGAACTAGGCCACCAAGACATGGCGGATCACGCATGGAAAGAGGATAGAACTAGGTCATTGTAAGCTTCACAATGGCACATGACCTACCTGCCAAGAGGGGATGGGGCAATGTTGCTACGCAGGAAGCGAGCCCATGTGGAGAAGGTGGGAAGTGTCGCCAGCCTATTAGTGGGGTGAGCGCTCACATTACATCACCTCCACTCTGTGGCGCACTGCTGAGCTATCACTGTGAAGCGGCACTGCAGGCACATGCAGACTCAACTCCTCCAGCAATCATGCCAGCCAAAATCCCCTCGCAGGCTGCTTCACCTAAATTCATGTACTCTGGCTCCACCGTACTACAGACCACGCACGACTGCTATGTGCTATGAAACAGTCATACGTCATACAAAAAAGACATACCCTCCTTGACTGCGAGCCCCGATGTCACATGCATAGTCATTCTCAGAGAACCCATCCAGCAACCAATTCAATGTGGAGGCAAAGACGAGGCCAGAACCAACAATGTCCACCACATATTGTAGAAAACTTAGTAAGGCTTTCATGATGAGTGTTGTGTGGCTGCTGACTGAACTGACCCAATACATTGATAGTGCATGAGATGTTGAGACATGTAGTGGATGCCAGATATGACAGGCTACCAGAGACATGGAGATGCAGTGTGGGGTCATTATCTGGTCCGTAGCCTGAAGACTGTGCATCCAATGATTGGGCATAGAGAATCGGGACTCAAGGGAGAGTGATGAATTGGAAAGTGTTGAACAGGATATTGGAAGCATGCTCTGAGGTGTACAATGAACCGTCCTTCATGCAAAGTGAGTGTGTATGCAACTCTATCTCTAGTGATGGTCATGTACAAGATATTCCGTGTGTTACCCAAATTTCTCATGCTATAGTGCCGATTGAGCAGATTTTGGTCCATGTTATGAGGGAGAGAGAGGAAGACAAGATCAGAAGATCATCCAGATAGACCAGCAGTGCGACAGGGACATTGTCCTCCTAGTGCAGGAAGAGGGAGGGGTCAGACACACAATGAGTAAAATCACTAGTGTCAAGTGTAAAGCTGATTTCCTTGTTCCAACACCTAGGTGCTTGCTTCAGCCAATGAAGGGATTTCAACAGTGGCCACACACAATCAGTCCCATCATCAAACCCATTTGACATCTTTACATATTGATCTTCCTCAAGTGGATCATTGAGAAAATCTTTTTTTGCATCCATGTGATGTATATCCCAGTCTTCATGGGCCGGGCAACCACATCTAGCAATACTCAACTGTTGACATACTTGTGGACTGGTGCATAGATGCCAATTAATTCACTTGGTGAAAACACTTTGCCAATAGTTGTGCTCCGTATTTCTTTATCAATGCTGCTAGATTTCTCTTCAAATTGAACACCCACATCACATCAATGGCCTTGTGACCGGACAACAGAGGGACGAGATCAAATTCGTGATGCTTGAGGAGAGCGTTCATATTGGCTTCCATGGCCTTTTCCCAATTTGTAGCGTCTATACGCCCCTAGCCTCAGTGAGAGTTAAAGGTTCCACTAGTTTAAGGTCGATTTCAGTTGGACTGACTGTGTTGTATAGAATGGCCTCTAGTAAAATCTCAAGAGATCCTGCAGGGACCGCCCCATAGGCTCTGGCAAGGTTGTCACATCCTTTTCACTGCTATTTGATTGCTGCTCAGAGGAAAAAATTGGAGGTGCTTGTGGTGAATTCAACTATGTGCTCGCCAGATCAGTGGGTGTCAAGAGATCGGTGGGGATGGGGTCACCCAAATTCCCTCCCACTTGGAACAAATACCGGCATGCTCACATATTGTCAATAGTGTTCACGGGCTGTGACGTTAGGTACATGCTGCAAGGTGGGAAAAAGCTTGCAGGGTACGTGTTCCAAGGAGGGTGTATCCCAACATTCTAGGAAGTTGTGATTTGTGGGATACCAAAACCGCCATGCCTCTGAGGCATGTAAGACTCCAACAGACATGTACCAACCACCACATGGATTGAGCTTGTTGTCACACTATGGTTGTACAAACCACACACATGCCATTATGCTCCATACCCGGAAGGGCGGAAGTCTATCGTTTCATTGAACCACGGTTCCGAGGGTGCAACAGCCTTGGACAATGGACCTTGTGGGACATGTTTCCACACTCGTGTCACATTCTCAACTGATTCTTCCCAGAAGCCAAATGACAGAACATAATCATTCAATAAAGTGTGTAGAGCATCACTCTAAGTACGGTGTTAGAGGTATGCCACCTCCTTCTGTTGGGGTGTGTATGATGTAGTGGTATGGTGTGAGTGCGTGGGGACGAAGGAGAAAGACTGTTAGATGATAGAGCTTGTCAACATGGAACGGCCCATTATCCCAGAGAAGACCAGTCACATCAAGAAGAGTGTGTCATTGCACATGTGTAATAGTGAACACGCTAGCTTAACAGTCGAGCTGACCACAAGACAGAAATTTCATTCTTAGCCTCGATATGTACAAGACATGCTATAGCCATATCACCTTGTCCAATGCCTGAACTACCACAATCCTCACATCCTCCACTACAATAACTTCCCCAGACCCAGTCCTCACTGTTGGTTTTTGCGCATCTTTCATTGTGCTCTGTTGTGTCCTCCCGGCTTGTGTACATCGGCATGCAGATGACTGACGGCGAGACTCGACGCTGATGGAGTGTTGTCCAGTGGAGCCGACGCGCGCTGACGTCCTCTCACAGTTTGCTAGAGCCTCCAATCTCCGGCAACGTGCTCAGCTCCATCGGCAGGCCTCCCCGGCGGTCGTGCTGCCGGCGGTCGCTGTCACGGCAGCTGCTGTCTGCATGCGCCCAGCGCGTCCAATCGCGTCTGCATCGTCATGCTCCGTCTAGGGTCCTTGTTATATGTTGCATGGCCCTGTTCGGCATCATGGACCATCGTAGGCACTGCCTGGGTTCAGGCAGCCATAACTCCTTGCTGCTGTTTTTCTAGCTGCTTCTAACCGCACGACTGCGTTTGCAGCGTTGGTATTATGGTATGGTCCAGTTTTCAGGCAAAACGGACGACGCCCGGGTTTTGGGCTGTCGGGCGTCTGGCAGAGCTCACCGAGAAAACCCTGCCTGCCACAAAATAGGTGTGGCACTGTTTTCTGATTGGCTGGTTAGCCAACTTTTACACTAGTGGGGGGGGCCTAGAACTTGGAGGGGTCTCCCATTGTTGCTCATTCTTCATTCCTAACTAGTTACTTTCAGTTTTCAGCTGCTTTCAAGCGCTAACTCTGGCGCGCGCGTTTCTGAGTAACAAACCCAGAGCTTCCAGACTTAGATTCTAGAGCAGCAGACTGAGGGGGCAGCTGACTTAAGCAACGAGCGTGGAAGGCCGCACGCTGCATCAACAACACTGGTNGCTAGAACTTGGAGGGGTCTCCCATTGTTGCTCATTCTTCATTCCTAACTAGTTACTTTCAGTTTTCAGCTGCTTTCAAGCGCTAACTCTGGCGCGCGCGTTTCTGAGTAACAAACCCAGAGCTTCCAGACTTAGATTCTAGAGCAGCAGACTGAGGGGGCAGCTGACTTAAGCAACGAGCGTGGAAGGCCGCACGCTGCATCAACAACACTGGTGTCCAAACCTACTGCCTAGGTTTTCCAGCTTGGTATCAGAGCACCGGGGTTCGAGTCCGACGTGCGGACGCCAAGGGCGGCTCACTCCAATGGGGAGGAGTGTAGCGCGCGGCCAGTCCGACGTGGCTCGCACGGGATCCGTGGCCTGTGGGCGGGCGGATGGGATGGCTTGAGGGTCGGAGACCCTCAAGTACCGTGGTTTTGGCCTAGTTGGCCAAGGGTTCCGTCCATTCCGTTACAGTGGTATCGGAGCGAGAGCGTAGCAGCAGTAGCAGAAGACTGGCGAACAAGTGCCAGACAACGCCGTCGCACCCCCATACGCGCCAGTGCAGGGGAAATGCTGCCGGATTTTTTCTGGCAGCATTGACCCACCTGGTGGCGGCGTCAGATCTTTTCCCACGGCCACTGGGCGTGGGGAAATGCTGCCGAAAATTTTCGGTAGCACTGAGCCCCACGCGTGACGCGAGGAGTTGAGCGGCAGGTGGCGTCTGACATCTGCGGGCGACGACGCAAGCTGCAACGTCACCCAGGTACAGTGATTCGTACCAGCGGCAGCCGCAAGCAACGGCAGCGAGCAGCCGCAACAGCAGCCAGCAGCAGTTGCGTGTAGCAGCAGCAGCAGCAGGCAGAAGCTGCAGCTCGCAGCAGCCCGCAGCAGTAGCAGCTCGCACCATCCCGCAGTAGCAGCATCTCGTAGCATCAGCAGCAGCAGCAGCGCGCAGCAGCAACAGCAGCAGCGCGCAGCAGCAGTCCGCAGCAGCAGCCCGCAACGGCAGCCGCAGCACGCAAGAGCTGTAGTAGCGTGCAGCAGCAGCAGCGAGCTGTAGCGAGCTGTAGCGAGCTAAAACAGCAGCCAACTGCAGCAGCAGCAGCAGCGAGCAGCGGCTGGCAGCTGCAAACCACGGCTGCTACTGCTCGCTGCTCGTAGCGAGCAAGCAGCGAGCAACAGCCCGCTGCTGCCAGCGAGCAGCAGCTCGCTGCTGCCCAGCGAGCAACAGCCCACTGCTTGCAGCAGACAGCGGGCTGCTGCCCATTGTGACAGAGAGAAAAAAAATGAAAAAAAAATCCCCCTCCCTTGCACCTCGCTGCAGCAACCCGCAGCAGCAGCGAGCAGCAGCAAGAGCAGCAGCAACAGCAGCAGCAGCAGCAGTTGCAGTAGCAGTAGTAGCAGCAGCAGCAGCAGCAGCGACGATCCCAACAACTGTCGCTACTGACGTCAGCAGCCTTCTGCTAACGTCACTACTGACGTCACTGCTGACGTCATCAACAAGAAAAAGGGGGGGGAAGAAAGGAAAGGGGGAAGACCAAAGGGGTAAGTAGGATCCTCACCGCCCCAAGCCATTGCTGACATTAGCAACACAAAGACAAAGAGAAGGAAGAAAAAAGGAGAAACACAAGGGACATCAAACCATGGTTGGTAGCCCAGGCGAGGAGGGATCCTCTTCTGTTGGAGGGACCCCTACCCCCCCTTTTCTACAACTACTATAGTAGTAGCAGCAACAGCAGCAAAAACAGCAGTAGTAGTAGCAATAGCAGCAGCACAGCAGCAGCAGCAGCCGCTGCCGCCGCCGTCGCAGCAGCAGCTGTAGTAGCAGCAGCAGCAGGAGCAGCACCAGCAACCGCCGCCGCCGCCGTTGCAGCAGCAGCTACAGCAGTAGCAGCAGCAGCAGTAGCAGCACCAGCCCACTAGTGTCGTTGGTGGCAACCCTGATCCCCTCGTCGCTCTTCAGCAACAGCTCGCTGTCTTGACGCAACAGCTGGCAACGCTGCAGCCAGTAGCCTTCCAGACTGGCACCAGTGCGCCGCCGCCATTCGTCCCTCCAGGGCACGCCAGCCTTGCTGTGTCTGCTACCACATACTACCTGGCACAGCAGCAGACTCAGCGCCAGCGGCAGATAGTGTCCTGTGTCCTTGGCCCCACTCTGGGCGCCGGCCGTAGGCAGAAGGACTTTGAGACAGCGCCGCCGCCGCTTCAGGCTGGCGAGCAGTTCCGAAGCTGGGAGCTCAGCTTCCGGATCTCGGTGCAAGGTGAGGGCCTATGGGCATACTACACCCTCCCTTACGACTCCACCCAGACCAACCACTTGAATGACGTTGGCCACGCCGTCCGTGCCCTTGTCCCAGTCGCCCCTCCTGCTTCCCGCCTGGCCCTAGAGCCTTTCCTCGGCGACTTCACCTCTGGCGACATCCCAAACCCTAGGTCGCATGGCACGTCCTCACCAGGCCCCACTACCTGTCCAGCGACGCTGAGATCAGCCGTCTGCTCCAGGAGTCTAACTCCCTGCACATGGGGGAGACCGAGACAGTCAGTGCCTACTAGCAGCGGGCGGAGGACATCCTTTGTCGTCTCGGCAGATCTGCTCCACCTCCTCTGTCCGCGCTCCTTACCATCAAGCGCGGCGCCACCAGCGCGTACGCGGACATCTTCGTGCACTATCCCCAGGACGTCCTCTCCACCATGGCGGCCCAGGGCACCCTTATGCCCTGGGCATACGAGCTCTTCCTCCGCATTGAGGAAGCTCGCCAGGAGTCCGAGCTCCATCGCACGGAGGCCCTTCCATCACCAGCCGTCTCCTCCCCTGCCGTTGCCTCCGTGGCCGTCGTCTCCCCCACCGCAGCTACCTCATCGCCTTCAAGGAAGAAGAAGAAAAGCCAGAACAAGAAAGGCAAGGGTCCACCACAACAGCAACGACAGCAGTCGTCGATCGGGTCCAGCAGTGGTGGCTCGGTCTGCCACAACTGTGGCTAGCCCGGGCACGGGTGGTACACGTACCCTCTCCTGACGGACGAGGCGCGCATCATCGCCACCATGCGTCGCCCGCGGGAGCGCCGTCTCACCTCTGCCACCGTCGCTACTGCTGGCCCTGACACGCCTACCTCGTCCAACAGCTCTACCACTTCGACAGCTCCGCCTATCTCGTAGACGCCCGCGCCGCAGCAGTACTACCTGCAGCAGTACTTCCCATCGCCGTTGGCGCCTCCGCTTCCTTCGCCGGCTCAGTCCCCCTACTATCCGGGCTCCGGCACCATCACTCCGCAATCCGTCTACACTCCCGTGCCGTCCTCCCGTGAGCGTCAGCTGGAGCAGTTCATCGCGCTCCAGCGTGGCCTGCCTTGCCCTCCTCCCTAGGGAAGTACGAGTTGCGTCACCTCCTGCCCTCCCGTCCAGACCTGCATGACTGAGACTGAGTTGCACTCGTGTCCCATTCATTCGTCTATCTCGTCGTCTCCCGTGGTCTCCTCCACCCCCTTCCTTGACGACATTACGTGGCTTGACGATTGGCAGTCTCACTTCGTGCCTCCTTCCACCGCATCCGCGTCCCTCGCTTGCAGCCATGTGACCGTTAGCAACCTGGCGACCCCTGTCCAAGACCTTGATGACACCTGGATCATCGACTCCAGGGCCACGTATCACATGACGGCCTCTTGTGAGGCCTTCAGTATGCTTGGTCCTGTAGGCGATGTCTCCGGTATCCGCACGGGTTCCGGACAGGTGTTGCCTGTCCGTGGTGTCGGCGTCGTTCGTTTGCGTGGTCCTGCCGGTGACGTCTTTCTGACCGATGTCCTCTTCATCCCTGGTCTCGAGCTCAGCCTCCTGTCCGTGACTGCCCTTGATCGCATGAGCATGGACATTGCACACTCGCGTGGTGTTGGCACTGTGTCGTTGCGTCCGTCTGGTCTTGTCGTACTGCACGCCACCGCCTGTGGCAACCTGTGGCATGTTCCTCGCCTCTCCTCTTCTCCTCCCGTCTCCTCCCCGTCGGCCGCCACAGGCCATGTGTTTGTCACCTGTACACTTTCTCCTCAGCACATCCGCCTCCTGCACCGCCGCCTTTGCCACGTCCACTCCGCTGCTGCAGAGAGCATGCTCCGCATTCAACCGGCCAAGGGCCTTGACCCGGAGACTTCCCCTCTCCCGTGCCCCACTGAGTGCATTGACTGCGCTCGAGGGAAGATGCACCGGTCCACGTACCCATTGTCTTCCTCCCGTGCGTGCGCCCCTCTTGACCTTGTCTAGTCGGACGTCATGGGCCCTATCCCCACCGAGTCCGTCGGTGAGCATGGCCGCTATGTCCTCACCCTTACGGACGACTACTCTCGGTACCGCTGGGTTTTCTGCCTCCGACAGAGAAGCGATGTCGCCCGCGTCATTCAGGACTGGCTTGTCCTCGCGGAGCGCGAGTGTGGCCGCTCTCTTCGCCGCTTTCGCTCCGATCGCGGTGGAGAGTACATGGATGAGGCCACGACCTTTCTCGCCTCTCGCGGGATCCACCATGAGACGTCTGCGCCCTACACACCCGCCCGGAACTGTGTCTCCGAACGGTGGAACTGTACCATGGCCGACGCCGTCCGCACCATGGGGGTCGAATCCGCTCTCTCCGATGGCTTCTATTTGAAGCCATGGCCTACATAACCTGGGTCTGGAACCGGATTCCCCCGGTCCCCTTCTTCGCCAGTCCACGCCATACCAACACTGGTGCGGTCGGCGCGCTGACCTCCGCCCGGCTCGCGTCTAGGGTTGCGTGGCCGTTGTGTGGCTGCCTGCCCCACAGCAGGGCGGCAAGCTCGCCCCCCGCGTCCGCCCCTGCACCTTCCTTGGTGTGTCTCGTCAGTCCAAAGCATGGCGCTTTCGGGACCCATCTCGACGCTGCATCGTCGAGTCCCGCGATGCCCTCTTCTTCGAGGACCTGTTTCCCTACGACCTCATCCGCTCCGGCTCATCCGTGTCCCTCCCGTCGCGTGGGGGAGTGGTGAGTCCGTCCTCCATCCTATTGCTTCTAGGTGACACGTCACTCCGTCCCTCTGAGCCGGCAGCCCATGTCGCGTCCTCTGGCCCCCCCGAGCCAAGAGCCCTCGTCGCGTCCGCTGCCCCCTCTGGGCCGGCAGCCCCAGTCGTGTCCGCTGGTCCCTCCGGACCAGCTGCCCCAGTCGTATCCACCGGCGCCTCTGGGCCTGCAGCCCCTGTCGCGTCCGCTGGCCCCTCCGGACCTGCTGCCCCAGTCGCGTCCACCGGCCTCTCTGGGCCTGCAGCCCATGTCGCGTCTGCTGGCCCCTCCGGGCTGGCAGCCCTAGTCGTGTCCGCTGACCCCTCCGGACCAGTTGCCCCAGTCGCGCCCACTGGCCCCTCTGGGCTTGCAGCCCCTGTTGCATCCGCTGGCCCTTCCGGACCAGCTGCCCCAGTCGCGTCCGCTGGCCCCTCCGGCCCGGCAGCCCTAGTCGCGTCCACCGGCCCCTCTAGGCCTACAGCCCCTGTCGCGTCCGCTGGCCCCTCCGGACCTGCAGTCCCAGTCGCGTCCGCTGGCCCCTCCAGGCCGGCAGCCCCAGTCACGTCCGTTGGCCCATCAGGGCCGGTAGCCCCAGTCGCATCCGCTGGCTCCTCCGGGCCAGTTGCCCCGTCCACCTCCGTTGGCCTGTCGGACTCAGTGTCATCTCCTGCCCGACCGCGCTATACACGTGGCCCAGGCGACAGCCTCCGACCTCAGCCGAAAGTCAGCACGCAGACCGTCGCACCGCGTCCCCTCGCGCCTCGACCCCCTGTGGCTCCACGTGTCTCCTCCACTCCCACGGTCATGAGTGGGGACCCTGGCACGAAGACTCTCGGCCTAACCACTTCGGCCATCATCGCAGACCTTCACCCGGGCTCTGCATTGGGCTATGCCATGCTTCATCACGAGCATCGGCATGCTGTTGTGGCTGCACTGGCCCGCATCCCACCTGGAGCTCGTGATGCACACGCCCTCTCAGTACGGTCCACAGCACGCCCGGAGGACCCAGCCACCCTATGTGAGGCTCGAGCCTCTCCTGAGGCCGCACATTGGGATGCTGCCTACGCCGAGGAGCTCGCTGCTATCCGTCAGCACCACGTGTATGACCTCGTCGACCTCCCTCCAGGTCGGAAGGCAATTGGTACCAAGTGGGTCTTTCGGCGCAAGTGGAAGCCTGACGGGTCCATGGACAAGTACAAGGCCCGCCTCACAGCAAAGGGTTTGCTCAGGTCCCTGGGATCGATTACGACCAGATCTTTGCCCCAGTCGGTCGGTTCTCCACTAGCCGGGCGCTCATCAGCCTGGTTGCCCAGCGTGGGTGGGAGCTGCATCAGATGGACGTGAGTAACGCATTCCTTCGTGGCTCACTGGAGGGTGAGGAGCTCTACATGGTGCAGCCCCTAGGCTTCGTCGACGGCACTGGGAGAGTTTGGCGGCTGCGGAAGGCCCTCTATGGCCTGAAGAAGTCGCCTCGGTGCTGGAACCAGGAGATCAGCAACACGCTTCTCCGTGGCGGCCTCCAGCGCAGCACCGCTGACCCTGCACTATTCGTCAGCCCGCGAGGTCAGACCTTGACCCCAGTTCTGGTCTACGTCGATGATCTCCTCATTGCGTCGCCAGACACGGCCGCCATCCAGCCTGTCAAAGACCTGCTGCACACCGCCTACCACATGAAGGATCTCAGGTCTGCCCGAGTCTTCCTGGGCATGGAGCTCAAGCATGATCGCTCCCAGGGCATCCTGCACGTCCACCAGGCTGCCTATGTGCAGACTCTGTCCACTCGCTTCGCTGCGGACCTGCCCCTCGTACCTAGCGCATCTTCATCCATGTCACCCGATGGCCAGGTGAAGCTGAAGAGTCTTGACCCAGCTGTTGTGGGGGAGCCAGTTGATGTGACCACGTATCTGCGGGTCATCGGGTCACTGATGTTCCTGGCGACGACGACGCGTCCAGACATCGCGTTCTTCGTCAACCTCCTAACCTAGTTCTTTCAGGAGCCGCGTCACCTCCACTTCGAGGTCGCGATCCGAGTGCTGCGCTATGTCGTCTCGACCCCTGAGCGAGGTCTCATGTTCTACCGCCAGCCGTCCGTCGTCACAGTGGGCTACACTGACAGTGATCCGGCCGGCAGTCCAGACAGTAAGAGTCGCACCAGCTGGATCTTTCTGATCGGCGGTACATCTGTGTCATGGCGCAGTGGCAAGCAAGGGTGCATTGCATGCAGCACTGCTGAGGCTGAGTACGTTGTCCTTGGCTCAGGCGCGTGTGACAGTGTGTGGTTGCGTCATATGTTGTCCGAGTTGCGTCAATATGTCGCATCCATCACCTTGCATTGTGACAATGAGGGTGCCATGGCCATCGCCGACAATGATGGTGTGCATCACACACGCACAAAGCACATCAATGTTGAGTATCACTATGTGTGTTCGTTGTTGCATGACGGCAACATCAGCATCGTGTGGGTTGAGACAGCACGGCAGCTGGTTGACTTCCTGACCAAGGCACTGAAGCGGGACTCGTTCAAGAAGGCTGTGAGTTCAGTAGGCGTGCGTCCGTGAGTTGTCCTCTTTTGCTCTCCGTGCCCTGGGGGAGTCTGGATGTTAGCCGTGTCTCTGCCTGCCTATGTGCACTACGCCTGTGAGCCATAATGGAGTGTTGGTTTCCGCGCATCTTTCATTGGGCTCTGTTGTGTCCTCCTGGCTTGTGCACATCGGCGTGCAGATGACTGACGGCAAGACTCGACGCTGATGGAGTGTCGTCCGGTGGAGCCGACGCACGCTGAGGTCCTCTCGCAGTTCGCTGGAGCCTCCTCTCTCCGGCGATGTACTCAGCTCCATCGGCAGGCCTCCTCGGCGGTCGTGCTGCTGGCGGTCGCTGTCACCGCAGTTGCTGTCTGCATGCGCCCAGCGTGTCCCATCACGTCTGCATCGTCATGCTCCGTCTAGGGTCCTTGTTACATGTTGCATGGCCCTGTTCGGCATCATGGACCATCGTAGGCACTGCCTGGGTTCGGGCAGCCATAACTCCTTGCTGCTGTTTTTCTAGTTGTTTTTGACCGCACGACTACGTTCGCAGCGTCGGTATTATAGTATGGTCCAGTTTTCAGGCAAAACGGAAGACGCCCGGGTTTTGGGTCGTCGGGCGTCTGGCAGGGCTCACCGAGAAAACCCTGCCTGCCAGAAAATAGGTGTGACACTATTGTCTGATTGGCTGGTTAGCCAACTTTTGCACTAGTGGGGGGGGCCTAGAACTTGGAGGGGTCTCCCATTGTTGCTCATTCTTCATTCCTAACTAGTTACTTTCAGTTTTCAGCTGCTTTCAAGCGCTAACTCTGGCGCGCGCGTTTCTGAGTAACAAACCCAGAGCTTCCAGACTTGGATTCTAGAGCAGCTGACTTAAGCAACGAGCGTGGAAGCCCGCACGCTGCATCAACAACGTTGTTNTGCACTAGTGGGGGGGGCCTAGAACTTGGAGGGGTCTCCCATTGTTGCTCATTCTTCATTCCTAACTAGTTACTTTCAGTTTTCAGCTGCTTTCAAGCGCTAACTCTGGCGCGCGCGTTTCTGAGTAACAAACCCAGAGCTTCCAGACTTGGATTCTAGAGCAGCTGACTTAAGCAACGAGCGTGGAAGCCCGCACGCTGCATCAACAACGTTGTTGCCCCGACCTGCTTCCTAGGTTTTCTAGCTCTCACTTCCTCAACATCAGGTACAAGATACGACAAAGCAAAGAGCCAGTGATGCGATGACACGAGATGCAAATGTATGGTGCCATGTAGCAATTCATGCATAGGGAGAGTGTGAGAGGTGGTGGACGAGTGTGACCAATACAATATTCTGATAGATGTACTGTAGCTATCAACTATAGCGGCTAAATCTCCATAGGAGAGGTATAGCTGATGGGTGGAGCTGTTGATGGTTGTAGCACCTCAGGCATCACTACGTAAATATGTTGCCCCCGGGTCAATGTAAGGACTTGAACTGTAGAGCTCGGCCACACGTAGGAGGGCCACCTGGTCCACGGGTGTATAAACCTGTTCCACAGGGAGCACTGCTGGCAGTTAGGTCAGAGATAGGCTAAAGGTAGGTAACCGTAACAAATGAGAAAGGTGTATGTGCTCCATCGTCCCCTCTATCAACCAGGCTGGTAGATGCAGGTGATGGCTAAACTAGGGATCTACATAAAGATGCAAAAAAAAAACACTCTCCACATTCCCCAAATTCTTCAAGGTCTTTTGCGTTCACCAGTGCCATCATGACTTCACACGTTTGTGCTTGTCGAGCGCCCAAGAACCCTACCATGCATCATTTGATTTTTCACAGCCAGTAACATGTGGTTCACCTTTTTTTGCTTCTCTTCAAGTTATAATTATGTTTGATTATAAATGAAAAATTTATGTCCTGTTTTGAAATTGCAATTAGTCTGCTATCTTCCAATTGTGAATTGCTTACGATTTTGCTGACGTAACACTAGAAAAGGTAGAGAAAAATCTCCAAATTTAGAATCATTTGTGAATTTTGTATTGATCAGGTCGTAACACGTGGGGCAAGGATGGGACTACTTGAGGGTCGGAGACACTCGAGTACAACGGTTTTAGACTAGTGGGCCAAGATTATCGTCTATTTGCTACACCAGAGAAAAATGGGTATGATATAATCATACAAGTATTCTTCATGCCCTAAATAAGGTCCATATCCTACCTCACCGCCTAGGAAGTGTTAGAATCTTGTATTGATCTACCGGGTTAGAGCGCCCTTCTTGTACAGTTTTGCGGTAGTCGCCAAGCCTCTGTCAGCCACAACATGGAGAAAAAGAATACTTTGCGTGCCAGAGAGAGACCACTAGACTTGAAAAATCACCTCGTGATGACGAGGTTCGGAGCCAAGCTGACACATCTGCTGCTGATGTGTGTGGTCATCGAGGATACGAGTAACAGATTCATGCGGCCCGCTTTTCCGGTCAAGCGTGAATCGCCGCCACCAGTGCGGCAATGCGCGGCGAGCAATGAGCCTGCTGGCGTCATCATTGCAACAGCGGTCATGCACATGATCATCGATGCCATGTTTGTACACTAGCCTGTACGGAGTACAGCAGTCGAATCTTGCCGCGTTTGGAGTTACTGCATTCTAGACCTGCGGACAGCCCCCATATTGGGACAAGCATGGTTGGCGCCCAAGGGGCTTCTGGGATACTGCAAGTGTGAAACTTTTCGAAAAACGTCAGGCACCGTGTTGATGTCCTGGAGGGGCCAGCATCTGGATGGTGATGGAGGCTGTTTCGTTGCAACATTCGCTACCAAACACACGAGTGTTGCATTTTCGCCTGGCCTACATGCTCCGCTGGCGTCAGGTAGATCTCGCCGGCCGGCATAGATTTTCATCGCAGAGACATCTTCAGCAGCCACTGCGATGTTTGCGATTTTGCCATCGAGCGACTAGGATTTGCCTTGTGATGTTAGGAAAACCGCATATCATCGGAAAGCATGTTATCGGAAACGAGCATCGCGATGTTGTTTTTAAAAACTTTCGAAAAATTTGAAAAAAGACGGGTCTAGAAGTGATTGCATGAGTTTTTACGAGGAAACGGGACCTTTTCTCTATTCATGTTCAGAAAATGAACTGTTTTGAAAAATGTTGCTTTCCCGGAAATGGTGAGGTAAATAATAGGAACGCCGTAAAGAGAGAAAAAGGATGAATATCATGAGCTAGCGAGATGCTATGGCAATGCTCGTCTCTTCCGGTGAACCTGTCGACCCTGTTCCATGTAATCCCAAGGATAGGTCCCAGTATGTGCAAAATCGTTCGTTTGCGAAGTTCATGACGTAAGGAAAATCGCATTACTGTAGCGAGCTACCTTTTCATCTAGATGTTAACACCGCCTAAAAATCTCGGGTGCATCAACACGGTGCCTCAGCCTTCCGTCCATAGACCTCCGCAACATACGGCGAAACAGCAATGCTCCCGCCCATTCCAGCAGCACTAGGTATACGTCAACAGCAGTTTAGGTTGCCAAACTCACACCTTCCGATACGGATTAGCTAGTTCAGGCCGCAAATAATACTCCCATTCATCTATCAACTGCGAATGCTAATCTCAATATCATTATCGGAAGAAGATTTCCATGATGGACAGGTATGTAGTAGGAGCAGCACATGGGGGCACATGGGAGCATTCCAGCCGCCGCCTCCTGCGCGAACACGTTTGAGAAGTGCTGCGTCACTTCGCGCTCACCACGGCAGTTGTCGGCACTAGCAGATGCCGACCATTCCCATTCCTACGGGGACGACGGGTCGCAAGGTGGCTGGCCAGCGGCAGGTCGACTGTCTGACGTTGGAACGCCCTTCTGCTGACAGCAGCAATTTCCGTTGGAAGGCCCGCTCGAGCTTTCGCAGGGTGCGCATAATGTTGCAGCTCCTACACCGTCCCAGCTTTTCCCTTGTGCTGTCTGGCTGTCGAATGGCAGCCTTCAGCCCTCTCATTTGACTCCATCCAAGTTCAACAGGAGTCTGTGTTTCTCGATCAGCTAGCCATGTCTTCGCCGCTTTTGTGACTTCGTCGCCCCCGAGAAGAGGCTTTCCGCACCATGGAACAGCCCCTGCACCTAACTGCCAGCGGCTGGAGTGACGAGCCACAGTAACTCTGGGCCGCATTCTACGCATGGGAGCAGACTGTGACCTGCACACTTCGGCCTCTTCATTCCGACGAACCTCGGACACCTATCGCTGCTGCCTCGTGTATGCGCCGTCCCGTTCGATCAGGCACAGCGACCCAGTCTTCGATCTCACTGAACAGTGCCCAGCATCAGCACCAGGTTATCTATCTTCACTGCCAACATGGGTGCCGCAATGAGTAGTAGGCTGTTGGAACAAGGCAGCATGGTGCTGCACCGGGGCACGCAGGCCCTGCGGCTGCCTCTGCTGCAGGAGGCCGTCGCCACCAACCTGCGCTGGTCTGCTCGTCTCCTCACCCTCGCCCTCCTCGTCGTCTACCTCCTTCTCGTCTCCACCTTCGCCCTCTTCCCTCGCCCCTCCCAGCAGATCCTCACTCCTCCCAGCCCGGAGTTCCACGTGGACATCTCCTCCGGCCGGATACACGACAAGCACGGGAGGGAGAGAATCTTCCACGGCGTCAACGTAGTCTTCAAGGACTTCCCCTGGCACCCCCAGCTGGAAGGGTTCGACCCCCTCTTGTCGTTTTCNGACGAGGACGTCCGGATCCTGAGGCGGCTGGGGTTCAACGTGGTGCGGCTGGGCGTGATGTGGCCCGGCGTGCACCCGGCGAGGGGGAGGGTGAACGAGACGTACGCGCGGGTGATGAGGGGGATCGCGGACAAGCTGTGGGAGGCCGGGATCCACACGCTGGTCAACTTTCACCAGGACGTGTTCGCCGGCCGGTTCTGCGGGGAGGGCGTGCCCGATTGGCTGCTGGACGACGGCGACTTCATGCCCGCAGCTGCGCAGGTCTCCTCGGCAGGAGGACGGGCGGAAGGACGTGGCGGAACCTCGCCTCCCAGGAAGCTGGGAGGTGATTTCGTAGCTAGTGAAGAGGAGCAGGGAAGGAGTGGAGGTTTGTCGAGGGGGGAGGCAGGAGGGAAGGGGGAGCGGCAGGGATTGGGGTCGCAGGATCTCCCTTGTTTCGGTTACGCGGTCTGCATGAGGCCCAAGGAGTATGTGGAAAGCTTCCCTGAGCCACTGAACCCTCGCTTCAGAGTAAGGAGCGACTTGGCGTTCCGCGTGGACGATGGTGTTGAGGCAGGTGTGAGTACCGGCAGTGGCTCTACTCATTGGAGTAGGGGAGGGGATGGAAGGATTCTGCAGGGTCCTGGAGGAGATGGAGGGCAGGAGGGTGGAGCACACTTGGGGGCTTCTAGCCTGCATAGGCTGCTTCGGGAAGACGCAGAGTCAGGAGGAAATTTGGCGCCAGGAAGGGAATCGACGTCAGAAGGGGAATTGACGCCGGTCTCTTCGACGAGAAGTGAGGTGTGGAAGGCAAGTTCTGACGAGCAGGACGGGAGGAGTCCCAAAGTGTCGGCTGCGAGTGGTGTGCTTGGAGACGTGGGTTCCTTGGCGGCGTACTCACACTCTCTGAACATGTGGCCAAGGAGGCCCAGGCGGCCACGGCCGTCCAACTCTGAGTGTGATTCCATCGGGTGGGGCCTGTACCACTTCTCTTTTGCCGTCTCCCGTGCGTTCCAAGACCTGTACGAGAACCGGTGGGGTTGGAGGGACCGCTTTGCCGAGTACTGGCGCGACGTCGCGACGACGTTCAAGGGCCACCCGGGCGTGCTGGGGTACGAGCTGATGAACGAGCCGTGGGTCGGGGACGTCTTTCTCAACCCCCTCCTGCTCACGCCGGGGGTGGCGGACCGGCTCAACTTCGAGCCGCTGTACGAGCACCTGCAGGGCGCGATAAGGGGAGTGGATCCCTCGAGGTTGCTGTTCTTTGAGACAAACACGTTTGACAACGCGGCGAATGGGCTGAGGGATGTGCCGGGAGGAGGGGGGTATGCGAACATGAGCGTACTGAGCTATCATTACTACCGGCCGCCGAACGTGTCCCCCAGGGCTACGTTCAAACAGAGGGAAGGGGAGAGGATGAGGTTGAGGAGCGGTTGGATGCTGACAGAGTTTGGGATTCCCAACCCCATGCCCGAGGGATGGGAGGAGGCAGGGCCCAAGGAGGAGGAGAGGGAAAGAGAGGGAAAGTCGCACGGTGGGAGGAAAGAGGGGGGAGGTGGAGGCGATGTTCGTAGTGCTGACCAGAATGAGGTGCAGGAGTGGGAGGCACTAGGTTGTGGGGGGAGTGGAAAGTTTGCAGGGGATGTGGATGCATGGAAGGGGTTTGCCGAGTCGTGGGGGTCTGCAACAAATTTCAGCAGCAGCGAACAGCGGGAGAAGATGGCGTTGCTGTTTGACAGGGTGTGGAAGGAGAGGAGGGTCATGGAGGAGAGTGGCAGGAAGGTCAGAAAGGTACTTAAAGGCCATGGGGAGACTCAGTCGGAGGTCTCAGCTGGTGACACCGTAGCAGCTGCCACCTCAGCAGCCGCATCATTGGTAGGCGCCACATCAGCAGCTGCCATCTCAGCAGCTGACGCTTCAGTGTCAAAGGACAGGGGTGGTGGGGTTCCTCCACTTCTCACAAACAGCGAGGGAGAGCTGATCCTTCGTAAGATTTCCGAGACGCTGAAACATGGCGCACACAATTTTTCTTCCTTGAACAGGACAAACGTCCGAGGAGCAAACCTCATGGACGCGAAGGGGAAAGAGAGGGAGGAATCCGTGCAAAACGCAGGGGAAGAGGTGGCAGAAGATGACAAGATTGTTGGCGGCAGTTGGGATGAGCTTGCGGAGGTGTTGAGGCTGGCGGACGACCATGCGCAGTCGTGGATGGCGTGGGAATACAAACCGTTTGTGCCCATCACGGGCGCCAACTACGGCCTGTTTGAGCCTGGAGGGAGCGGGGAGCTCCACCCCCTGGTGGTTCAGTACCTCGCTCGCACGTATCCCACGGCAGTGGCAGGACGGCTCCTGCACTTCAGTTATGACCCGCAGACCTCTCTGTTTGAGATGGAGTACGTGGCGGGTGGGGACGAGGGATCGAGGGAAGGAAGGAGTGTGGGTGGGGAGAGGAGGGGGAATGGGCCGTGGGCGTGGCTTGTTGGCGGCAGGGATGGAGGGGTTTGGGCGTGGGGGAGGAGGCAGCAGGCGTTGTTGCCGTCGCAGTTGCTGTCATCGGATGAACTTGCACAGGGACCTCAGGAGGTCCAGCAGGAGGGGCCGAAGCAGTTGCTCCAGTTGCTGCCTCTAGGAGGAGGTGAGGGAGGCGAGGAGGAGGATGGTGATGATGTGGCTGTTTCGAGGACGACTGAGATTGCCCTATGCTGCGAAGGGCGGAAGGAGGTGGAGGTTGAGCTCGCTGGCGAAAAGGCCGTGTGGGAGACCAAGGAGCAGAGAGTGTGGCTGAGGCATCAGGCCTCGGGCGTCGGGCGGAAGATTACCGTCCGAATCCGGCCCATAGCTGTCCCCATAGACGAGAGGGATGATGTCCAAAGACACGTATCGTGACAGCACAAAGTGCTGTCAACTTTTTTCTCTGGTGCATTTTCATGCTTGTACAGTGAGAGAGAAGCCTCCGTGCTTTCCTCCGAAGCTGCTGAGCGGCAGAGCCAACCTAACGCGTTTGGTTTCTCCGACTCACAGCGGGTCTGTTCATTAAATGGTTGGATCTTCTCCTCCTCCTCCTCGGGGCTTCTGAAATGCAGCAAGGCATTCATAGCTAAGTGGCACCAAGGAACGCAGAGTTGTTCATTATTGTACACAGATCAGACATGATGAGTGATGAGCCCTTCCCCCAAAGATGTGGGTTGACAAGTTGCCTTCCCCCCATTCCGAGTGGCGAACACACTGCCTCCGCACACATCTCTTTTCCCATACGACCCTGTGACAGAGTAGATGAGCAGATGTCCCAGAGCCACCAATGCCTTTTTTTTGTTTGTTTCTGTTTTCTCGCCTGAGAAGTCAGCAACTGCTGCCTAGGCTACCTGTAGATGTGCACAACCCAAAGAGTCATTTGCACAAGTTGTGAACATTGCAGCAGAAATGGTCGGACTTCAATTGATGAGGCACGGTAGGCAACTCAGGAGGTGTTGTGCTTTGTGCCGTTCCTGTACAGTTTACTGTGACCACTCGGCCGTGTCCATATTCGTGCAGATCCCTGAGGCAGGCGGCCCTGGTGACACCGGCGTGACGACAGGCGGCGGACTACCCGTCTGGAGCTGACCGACCACTGTTCCAGAGCCCCAGATGTTACCGGGACTCCTTGCTGTGCCTTCTACGTCGTGCAGGCGCCTTTCGGCGGACTGGGCATGAGGCCCATTTGCATGTTTTTGCATTGTATACTCGCTGTCAGTCGATGGATGCATGCATGTGACCAGTCGTTGCGTGCGTCTTTTGATTCTGCACGTCTAGGTTCAGACGGCGTAGGATTCTGACATGTGTGCGCAGAGTTACGGCCAAAACAGTGNTGCCCTGGACCTGTCAGTTGTCATTTCTCTCTGCATATGCTATATTGAAGCATTCTGACACTCTGACTTGTGTCTCCTAGCCAAACCCTTGCCGTTGTGTGTACGACCTGTGACTGTCGTCACCGTCTGACTAGGCACTGACGCCCGGTCAGCGGCCGTGTTGCTAGGAAGCTTCTACGCACTTTCTCATGGTATCAGAGCAGTGAGACAGATCTCACTGAGCTGCGCAGCAGAGACGCAGCAGAGCACCAGCAGTGAGAGTCACCGCTGCAACAGATTTTCTGGGACCTGCTGGAGACGGCCGTTCGCCGTCCGCGTACTCCACCCACCACGTGAGATCGCAGCTGCTGAGGCAGCAGCAGCAGCGCGTACCGCCACGCAGAGGCGTGTGGCGGCTGCGGTGCGTGCAGCCGCCACTGCCCCCCCCCCCACAGCCGCAGCAGCAGAGCAGCAGGAGCAGAGGCGGCGGCGGCAGCCGCGCAGCAGCAGCGCAGCAGCAGCGGCCGCCACAGCAGCGTGGCAGCAGCGGCGGCAGCAGCAGCGCAGCAGCGGCGTCGGCAGCAGCAGCGCAGCAGCGGCAGCGGCACAGCAGCAGCAGCGGCAGTCGCGGCAGCAGCAGCAGCGCAGCAGTGGCAGCAGCAGCAGCGCGAGGCGGCGGCAGCCAGCAGCAGTGCGCGGCGGCGGCAGGCAGCAGCAGCTGCAGCGCGCAGCAGCAGCGCCGCGCGCAGCAGCAGCCGCCGCGCGCAGCAGCAGCAGCGGCAGCGCAGCCGCCGCTGCCACCGCTGCACACGCAGCTACGCAGCTGCTGCTGCAGCTGACAGCGCAGCTGCAGCAGCAGCTGGGCGGAAGCTGCTGCGCAGCTTCCGCGGAGCTGTCGCGCGCCACCGCGCAGCAGCAGAACCGTGACAAAAAAAAAGGACGGGACGAGCTGACGTCAGCATTGTTCGTTGCTGACGTCATGTCGTGCTGACGTCAGCAACCACTTGCTGACGTCAGCATTACACTTAGCCGAATTTTCAACCGAAAAGTCAAAAGTTGCCAGCGTTTCAACTCTCCGAGAAACACAGTTGGTTTTGAAATCCGGCAAAGTTGACCTGTCGTCCCATAGTGAGCGGTGACATGAGGTCGCCCGACGACAAGGACAAGGGACCAGGTGATCCCTCCTCCTCTTCTTCAGGGGTATTGAGCCCTCGCTCGCAGGCCATTGAGGACCTGCGCAGTCAGCAGGAGGAGATGCGTCGTCTGCAGCGAGAGCAGACTGACGCGATCCGCACGCTGACTGAGCTCCTGCGCGCTCAGTCCACGGCTCCTCCGCGGATCCCCGAGGGAGCTGCCGGCGTTGCGGCCTCCACCCAGCACTCGGTTCAGGTGCCCGTGACAGGCGCCCCGCCTGCTTCACCTCCTGGTGTGGTTTCCCCACTACCTGCGGACCTCCTTGATGACGAGCCATTCATGCCAGGCTTCGAGGATGACTCCCAGGAGCGGGAGATTCGCCTCCTACAGGAGCGCCTCCGTCAGCTGCAGACAGGTATCCGACCTCCACCCGTGTCCCCGATACGACCATCACCTTACTTCCCTAGTGACCACCCTCTACCAGGAGTTTTTCCTGTCACTCGCCCTCCTCAGCCTGCGGCTGCTCTCCCCACGGAGAGGCAGCCAAAGGACTTTGAGGCACCACCTCCACGGTACATCAGCGAGGACGGATTTGACTGCTGGGAGATCCTGTTTCAGGTGTGGGCTACTTCTGAGGGAGTGTGGCCTTACTACCACAGCCCATACCAGTCTACAGATCCAGCACAGGTGCTGACAGCAGCCCGAGCCATGCGAGGACTTCTCTACGCCATGCCACGCGAGACTGTTGTTGACTTCCGTCCCTTCCTCGACGAGGCTGGCACAGGCACCGGAGCTGATCCGCGTGGAGGCTGGGATCTGGCGTTGTCCCTCCTGGCCGCAGAGACGCACGCCACCCGTGCGTCACACATTCGTGCCTTCCACTCCCTCCGTCAGGGACCAGCGGAGCCTGCTGCGGACTACTGGCGACGCGCCATGCGTATCTACACGCGCCTGGGGACCTCAGGGGGCACACAGCTGTGGGCGCTTCGGACGATCATGCTCGGAGTTCGCTTGGAGTACACCGACATCTTTACACGGTACATCGACGCTGTTCTCGATCCTTTCTCAGCCACCCTGCAGCTGCTCCCGTGGGCCCATCAGCTTTTCCTCCAGGTGACGTCGGCCCGCGAGGCAGCAGTAGCACATCAGGAGACCTCTCTCGCTGCAGCAGTCCTCGCCTCACCACCATCTTCCCTCCTGCAGTCACCCTCACCTTCCTCCATCACGACCTCATCTTCCTCCTCCTCTTCGACCCCGTCTACACCCACGCAGACGCAGGGCGTTGCAGCAGCTGCCCAGGGGAAGAAGAAGAATAGGAAGCGCGGATCGGGTCAGCAGCAGTCGTCATCCAGTGGTAGCAGTGGCCGTTCCGTACACTGCTACAACTGTGGAGGTGCCCATCGCTACACCGAGTGCCAGCAGCCGCTCGACTGGGAGCGCATCACTCGCGGACTTCAGGCTGCCCATGCCGCTCGCACCGCGTCCGGCACGTCGACCGCACACTCCTCTGGACGCGCGGCGACTACGACTGCAACTGTTCCTGCATCCTCACCGGCGAGCAGCAGTGATCCAGACCCACGTGACCGCACCATCGCCGAGCTTCGTCATCTTCTGGCACTTCGCTTTCAGGAAGGTGCGAGTGTGTTGTCATCGTCGAGTGGGTCACAGACTGCTTGTTCGTCCGTCCTCGTGACTCGTGATGACACGTGTGGGGGAGCACAGTCCGCATGTGATGATGATGGGCCTGACTGCACTGACTGGATTCATGAGTCTCACCTTCGTGATGTACGTCGTTCCTTCTCACTGACGGCTCAGCGTCCCTCTGATGCCGAGTGTTCTATTACTCGTTGTACAGTGACGTCCACCAGTCGTGACTCCGGTGGCACTTGGATCATTGATTCCGGTGCCACCCACCACATGACGTGTCGTCGTAGTGACTTCGTGGTACTTGGTCCTGTCACGACTGTCCGTTCTGTCCGTACAGGTTCTGGTCAGTCCTTACCGGTTCACGGTGTTGGGGTTGTATGCTTTGGTGGTCCGTCTGGCCCCCTGTATCTCTCTGACGTGCTGTTTGTGCCTGATCTTGAGCTCAGTTTGCTGTCTGTGCGTGCCTGCACTCTGATGGGTCTCTCTGTTGAGCATACCGCTGACTCAGCGATTGTGACTGCTCTTGACACCCGTAGCATTGTCTTGCGTGCTTCAGTCTTAGATGACTTGTACCGCATTGCTCGCCCCTCCTCTCCTTGCTCTCCCACCTCCTCTGGTCGCGTTTTTGTCACTGGTGTTCTATCCCCGGAACACCAGCGGTTGCTTCACCGACGTCTGTGTCATGTGGGCTCCGACACGGTGTCGAAGCTCATCCGGACACAGCCCGCTCTTGGTCTTGACGTGGCTTCTTTCGAGAAGCCACCCAAGACCGACTGTCTTTTTTGCGCTCAGGGTAAGATGCACCGGTGCACTTACCCTGATTCGCGTTCCCGAGCGCTGAGGCCCCTCGAGTTGGTCCACTCGGACCTGCTTGGTCCTTTCCCGGTCGAGTCGCTGTCCGAGAGGGGCCGGTATGTTCTGACGCTGACCGATGACTTCACCCGGATGCGGTGGGTCTACAGTCTGCGTCAGAAGAGCGACGCCGCCCTTGCGGTTCGACTCTGGCTCGTGATGCCTGAGCGTCAGTCCCGCCACACCCTACATACCTTTCGCTCGGATCGCGGCGGCGAGTTCCTCGGCGAGATGGACTCCTTCTTTGCTGAGCACGGTATTTTTCACCAGGTCTCCGCTCCTGCTACCCCACAGCAGAACGGTGTATCTGAGCGCTGGAACCGCACCATGGAGGATGCGGTCCGCGCCATGCGGTCTGAGTGCGGTCTCCCGGAGTCCTTCGCATTCAAGGGCTTTGCCTACATGACGTGGGTCTGGAACCTCCTCCCGCAGGGTTCGCTTCCGGATCATGTTACACCGTACGAGCTCTGGTTTGGCCACCGTGCCGACCTTCGTCTCGCACGCGTCTGGGGATCCCTGGCCTCCGTATGGTACACCAAGGACCAGCAGGGGTCCAAGGTCTCCCCTCGGGGTCGCTTGTGTGCCTTCATCGGCATCTCCCCGCGGTCGAAGACCTGGCGCTTTTGGGACCCCACTCGCCGTCGTGTCATTGAGTCCCGTGACGCGCTGTTTTTTGAGTCACTCACATACCGTGATCTGACTTCGATCACATCGCTCTCTGCGTCTCATGTCCCTTCCTGTGAGGGTCCTCGGCGGATGGGGGAGACCTCTTCGCCAGCGACCATTCCTCGCCAGGCTGATGTGTCCGCTCGAGTCCCCTCTCGATCTCCAGCACTTGATGATCCGGCTATCATTGCCGTTGGTCCAGAGATCCCACCTGTCCAGCCTGCTTCGCACCCCACAGGTACCGCTGCTCCCACGCCTCCTCCTGCATCACCCTCTGTGTCCACTAGAACCCCTGTTCCAGCGTCTGACCCAGCCCAGCCCACTCCTGTCTCTACGTCAGCTGACACTCCTGTCTCAGTGTCCGGGCCAGCCTTGCCCGCTGTCATCCCCAGCTCAGTGTCCCCCACACACGCATCTCCGCGCACGACTTCTCCGACTGCCTCGTCTCAGCCCTCACCAGCTGTGGTCGTACCTGTCCCTGTGGTCGTACCTGTTCCTGAGCCTGAGGTGCGCCCCTCGACCTCCGGTTACTCCCGTGAGCCCGGTGGTCGCCTTCGACCACTGGATTCTGGAGCTCAGCGAGC
>SZWC01004980.1:3148-50274 GCA_023375785.1 Penium margaritaceum
TCCAGTGTGTTTCTGACCACTGTGTTTCTGTCCAGTGTGTTTCTGACCACTGTGTTTCTGACCAGTGTGTTTCTGACCAGTGTGTTTCTGACCAATGTGTTTCAGACCAATGTGTTTCTGACCACTTTGTTTCTGACCAGTGTGTTTCTAACCACTGTGTTTCTGACAAGAGTGGTTCTGACCAGTATATTTCTGACAACTGTGTTTCTGACCCGTGCGGTTATGACCACCGTGTTTCTGACCACTGTGTTTCTGACCACGGTATTTTTTACCACTGTGTTTCTGACCAGTGTGTTTCTGACCACTGTGTTTCTCACCAGGGTGTTTATGACCAGTGTGTTTCGGACCACTGTGTTTCTGACCACTGTGTTCCTGACCGATGTCTTTCTGACCAGTGTGTTTCTGACCACTGTATTTCTGACCAGTGGGATTCCGACCACTGTGTTTATGACCTCTGTGTTTTTGACCACCGTGTTTCTGACCACTGTGTTTCTGACCATTGTGTTACTGACCACTGTGTTTCTAACCAGTGTGTTTGTGACCACTGTGTTTCTGACCACTTTGTTTCTGACCATTGTGTTTCTGACCACAATGCTTCTCACCACTGTGTTTCTGGCAACTGTGTTTTATACCACTGTGTTTGTGACCAGTGTGTTTCTGACCACTGTGTTTCTTACCACTGTGTTTATGACCACTGTGTTTCTGACCAGTGTGATTATGACCACTGTGTTTCTTACCAGTGTGTTTCTGACCACTGTGTATCTGACCACTGTGTTTCTGACCAGTTTGTTTCTGACCAGTGTGTTTCTGACCACTGTGTTTCTGACCGGTTTGTTTCTGACCAGTGTGTTTCTGACAAGTGTGTTTCTGACCAGTGTGTTTATGACCACTGTATCTCCAACCACTGTGTTTCTGACCACTGTGTTTCAGACCAGTGTGATTCTGACCTATGTGTTCCTGACCAATGTATTTCTGACCCATGTATGTCCGACCAGTGTGTTTCTGACCACTGTGTTTCTGACTTGTTTGTTTCTGACCACTGTATTTCTGGCCACTGTGTTCCTGACTAGTTTGTTTCTGACTAGTGTGTTTCTGACCGCTGTGTTTCTGACCAGTGTGTTTTTGACCAATGTGTTTCTGACCCATGTGTTTCTGACCAGTGTGTTTCTGTCCACCGTGTCTCTGACTTGTGTGTTTATGACCACTGTGGGTCTGACCACTGTGTTTCTGACCACTGTGTTTCTGACCACTGTGTTTCTGACCATTGTGTTTATGACCACCTCTGTTTCTTACCAGTGTGTTTCTGACCAGTGTGTTTCTGACCACTGTATTTCTGGCCACTGTGTTACTGACCACTGTGTTTCTGACCACTGTGTTTCTGACCATTGTGTTTATGACCACCTCTGTTTCTTACCAGTGTGTTTCTGACCAGTGTGTTTCTGACCACTGTATTTCTGGCCACTGTGTTACTGACCACTGTGTTTCTGACCACTGTCTCTCTGACCAGTGTGTTTATGATCACTGTGTTTCTGTCCTCTGTGTTTCTGACCAATGTATTTCTGACCACTGTGATTTTTACCAGTGTGTTTCTGACCACTGTGTTTCTGACCAGTGTGTTTATGATCACTGTGTTTCTGTCCTCTGTGTTTCTGACCAATGTATTTCTGACCACTGTGATTTTTACCAGTGTGTTTCTGACCACTGTGTTTCTGATCAGTGTGTTTCTGACCAGTGTGTTTCTGACTACTGTGTTTTTGAACACTGTGTTTCTGTTCACTGTGTTTCTGACCACTGTGTTTCTGACCACTGTGCTTCTGACCACATTGTTTCTGACCGGTGTGTTTCTGACCACTGTGTTTCTGACCAGTGTGTTTCTGACTACTGTGTTTTTGAACACTGTGTTTCTGTTCACTGTGTTTCTGACCACTGTGTTTCTGACCACTGTGCTTCTGACCACATTGTTTCTGACCGGTGTGTTTCTGACCACTGTGTTTCTGACCAGTGCGTTTCTGACCACTGTGTTTCTGACCAGTTTGTTTCTGACCACTGTGTTTCTGACCAACGTGTTTCTTACCATTGTCTTTTGGACCACTGTGTTGCGACCATCGTGTTTGTGTCTGACAATTGTGTTTTTGACCAGTGTGTTTCTGACCACTGTGTTTCTGACCACTGTGGTTGTGACCACTGTGTTTCTGACCACGGTGTTTCTGACCACTGTGTTTCTGACAACTGTGTGTCTGACCAGTGTGTTTCTCACCAGTGTGCTTCTGACCAGTGTGTTTCTGACTAGTGTGTTTCTGACCAGTGTGTTTCTGACCACTGTGTTTTCTGACCAGTGTGTTTATGACCAGTTTGTTTCTGACCAGTGTGTTTCTGGCCACTCTGTTTCTGACAGCTGTGCTTCTGACCACTGTGTTGCTGACCAGTGTGTTTCTGACCAGTGTGTTTCTAACCAGTGTGTTGCTGACCACTATGTTTCAGACCACCGTGTTTCTGACCTCTTCGTTTCTGACCAGTGTGTTTCTGACCACTGTGTTTCTGACCACTGTATTTCTGACCACTGTGTTTCTGACCACTTTGTTTTCGACCACTGTGTTTCTTACCACTCTGTTTCTGACCACTGTGTTTCTTACAACTGTGTTTCTGACCGGTGTGTTTCTGACCACGGTATTTCTTACCACTGTGTTTCTGAGCACTGTGCTTCTGACCATTGTGTTTCTAACCACTGTGTTTCTGAGCACTGTGCTTCTGACCATTGTGTTTCTAACCACTGTGTTTCTGAGCACTGTGCTTCTGACCATTGTGTTTCTAACCACTGTGTTTCTGAGCACTGTGCTTCTGACCATTGTGTTTCTAACCACTGTGTTTCTGAGCACTGTGCTTCTGACCATTGTGTTTCTAACCACTGTGTTTCTGAGCACTGTGCTTCTGACCATTGTGTTTCTAACCACTGTGTTTCTGAGCACTGTGCTTCTGACCATTGTGTTTCTAACCACTGTGTTTCTGAGCACTGTGCTTCTGACCATTGTGTTTCTAACCACTGTGTTTCTGAGCACTGTGCTTCTGACCATTGTGTTTCTAACCACTGTGTTTCTGAGCACTGTGCTTCTGACCATTGTGTTTCTAACCACTGTGTTTCTGAGCACTGTGCTTCTGACCATTGTGTTTCTAACCACTGTGTTTCTGAGCACTGTGCTTCTGACCATTGTGTTTCTAACCACTGTGTTTCTGAGCACTGTGCTTCTGACCATTGTGTTTCTAACCACTGTGTTTCTGAGCACTGTGCTTCTGACCATTGTGTTTCTAACCACTGTGTTTCTGAGCACTGTGCTTCTGACCATTGTGTTTCTAACCACTGTGTTTCTGAGCACTGTGCTTCTGACCATTGTGTTTCTAACCACTGTGTTTCTGAGCACTGTGCTTCTGACCATTGTGTTTCTAACCACTGTGTTTCTGAGCACTGTGCTTCTGACCATTGTGTTTCTAACCACTGTGTTTCTGAGCACTGTGCTTCTGACCATTGTGTTTCTAACCACTGTGTTTCTGAGCACTGTGCTTCTGACCATTGTGTTTCTAACCACTGTGTTTCTGATCAGTGTGTTTCTGACCACTGTGTTTCTGACCGGTGTGTTTCTGACCGCTGTGTTTCTGACCACTGTGTTTCTGACCACTGTGTTGCCGACCATTGTGTTTCTGACTAGTGTGTTTTTGACCACTGTGTTTCTAACCAATTTGTTTCTGACCCATGTGTTTCTGACCAGTGTGTTTCTGTCCACCGTGTCTCTGACTTGTGTGTTTATGACCACTGTGGGTCTGACCACTGTGTTTCTGACCACTGTGTTTCTAACGAGTGTGTTTCTGACCAATGTGTTTCTGACCAGTGTGTTTCGGATCGCTGTGTTTCTGACCACTGTGTTTCTAACGAGTGTGTTTCTGACCAATGTGTTTCTGACCAGTGTGTTTCGGATCGCTGTGTTTCTGACCACTGTGTTTCTAACGAGTGTGTTTCTGACCAATGTGTTTCTGACCAGTGTGTTTCGGATCGCTGTGTTTCTGACCACTGTGTTTCTAACGAGTGTGTTTCTGACCAATGTGTTTCTGACCAGTGTGTTTCGGATCGCTGTGTTTCTGACCACTGTGTTTCTAACGAGTGTGTTTCTGACCAATGTGTTTCTGACCAGTGTGTTTCGGATCGCTGTGTTTCTGACCACTGTGTTTCTAACGAGTGTGTTTCTGACCAATGTGTTTCTGACCAGTGTGTTTCGGATCGCTGTGTTTCTGACCACTGTGTTTCTAACGAGTGTGTTTCTGACCAATGTGTTTCTGACCAGTGTGTTTCGGATCGCTGTGTTTCTGACCACTGTGTTTCTAACGAGTGTGTTTCTGACCAATGTGTTTCTGACCAGTGTGTTTCGGATCGCTGTGTTTCTGACCACTGTGTTTCTAACGAGTGTGTTTCTGACCAATGTGTTTCTGACCAGTGTGTTTCGGATCGCTGTGTTTCTGACCACTGTGTTTCTAACGAGTGTGTTTCTGACCAATGTGTTTCTGACCAGTGTGTTTCGGATCGCTGTGTTTCTGACCACTGTGTTTCTGACTAGTGTGTTTCTGACCACTGTGTTAATGTACAGTGTGTTTCTGGCCACTGTGTTCCTGACCAGTGTGTTTCTGACCACTGTGTTTCTGACCAGAGTGTTTCTGACAACAGCGTTTCGGACCAATTTGTTTCTGACCAGTGTGTTTCTGACCACTGTGTTTCTGACCATTGTGTTTCTAACCACTGTGTTCCTGACCACTGTGTTTCTGACCAATGTGTTTATGACCAGTGTGTTTCTGACCACTGTGCTTCTGACCATTGTGTTTCTGACCACTGTGTTTCTGACCACTGTGTTTCTAAACCCTGTGTTTCAGACCACTGTGTTTTTGACCGATGTGTTTCTGACCAGTGTGTTTCTGACCACTGTTTTTCTGAACACTGTGTTTCTGACCACTGGGTTTCTCACCAGTGTGTTTCTGACCTGTTTGTTTCTGATCACTGTGTTTCTGACCACTGGGTTTCTCACCAGTGTGTTTCTGACCTGTTTGTTTCTGATCACTCTGTTTCTGACCAGTGTGTTTCTGACCAATGTGTTTCTGACCACTGTGTTTCCGACTAGTGTGTTTCTGACCAGTGTGTTTCTGACCACTGTGTTTCTGACCAGTGTGTTTCTGACCGGTGTGTTTCTGACCACTATGTTCTTGACCAGTGTGTCTCTGACCACTCAGTTTCTGACCACTATGTTTCTGACCACTGTGTTTCTGACCACTGTGTTTCTGACCACTGTTTTCAGACCACTATGTTTCTGGCCTCTGTATTTCTGACAAGTGTGTTTTTGACCATTGTGTTTCTGACCACTGTGTTTCTGACCAGTGTGTTTCTGACCAGTGTGTTTCTGACCAGTGTGTTTCTGACCACTGTGTTTTCTGACCAGTGTGTTTCTGACCGGTGTGTTTCTGACCAGTGTGTTTCTGACCAATGTGTTTCAGATCACTGTGTTTCTTACCACTTTGTTTCTGACTAGTGTGTTTCTGACCACTATGTTTCTGACCACTATATTTCTGACCACTGTGTTTCTGACCACTGTGTTTCTGACCACTATGTTTCTGACCAGTATGTTTCTAACCACTGTGTTTCTTCCAGTGTGTTTCTGACCACTGTGTTTCTGACCAGTGTGTCTCTGACCACTGTGTTTTTTACCACTGTGTTTTTGACCAGTGTGTTTCTAACCACTGTGTTTTTGACAAGAGTGTTTCTGACCACTGTGTTTCTGACCACTGTGTTTCTGACCGGTATGTTTCTGGCCACTGTGTTTCGATTCATTGTGTTTCTGACCACTGCGTTTCTGACCAATGTGTTTCTGACCACTGTGTTTCTGACCACTGTGTTTCTGATCAGTGTGTTTCTGAACAGTAAGTTTCTGACCACTGTGTTTCTGACCATTGCATTTCTGACCAGTGTGTTTCTGACCACTGTGTTTTTTACCAGAGTGTTTCTGACCACTCAGTTTCTGACCACTGTGTTTCTGACCACTGTGTTTCTAACGAGTGTGTTTCTGACCAATGTGTTTCTGACCACTGTTTTTCTGACCAGTATGTTTCTGACCAGTGTGTTTCAGACCACTGTGTTTCTGACCACTGTGTTTCTGACCACAATGTTTCTGACCACTGTTTTGCTGACCACTATGTTTGTGACCACTGTGTTTCTGACCAGTGTGTTTCTGACCATTGTGTTTCTCACCAATGTGTTTCTGACCAGTGTGTTTCTGACCAGTGTGTTTCTGACCAGTGTGTTTCTGACCACTGTGTTTTCTGACCAATGTGTTTCTGACCAGTGTGTTTCTGACCAGTGTGTTTCTGACCAGTGTGTTTCTGACCACTGTGTTTTCTGACCAATGTGTTTTTGACCAGTGTGTTACTGACCAGTGTGTTTCTGACCACTGTGTTTCAAGCCACTGTGTTTCTGACCACTTTGTTTCTGACCAGTGTGTTTCTGACAGCTGTGTTTCTGACCACTGTATTTCTGGCCACTGTGGTTCTGACCACTGCGTTTCTGACCACTATGCTTCTGACCACTGTGTTTCTGACCAGTGTGTTTGTGACCACTATGTTTCTGACCAGTGTGTTTCTAACCACTGTGTTTCTTCCAGTGTGTTTCTGACCACTGTGTTTCTGACCAGTGTGTTTCTGACTACTGTGTTTTTTACCACTGTATTTCTGACCAGTGTGTTTCTAACGATTGTGTTTCTGAAAAGAGCGTTTCTGACCACTGTGTTTCTGACCACTGTGTTTCTGACCAGTGTGTTTCTGACCATTATGTTTTTGACCACTGCATTTCTGACCACTGTGTTTCTGACCACTGTGTTTCTGACCACTGTGTTTATGACCCCTGTGTTTCTGACCAGTGTGTTTCTAACCACTGTGTTTCTGACCGGTGTGTTTCTGACCAGTGTAATTCTGACCACTGTGTCTCTGACCACTGTGCTTCTGACCACTGGGTTTCTGAAAACTGTGTTTCTGACTTGTTTGTTTCTGACCACTGTGTTTCTGACCAGTGTAATTCTGACCACTGTGTCTCTGACCACTGTGCTTCTGACCACTGGGTTTCTGAAAACTGTGTTTCTGACTTGTTTGTTTCTGACCACTGTGTTTCTGACCAGTGTGTTTCTGAACAGTGTACTTCTGACCAGTGTGCTTCTGACTAGTGTGTTTCTGACCAGTGTGTTCCTGACCACTGTGTTTCTGACCAGTGTGTTTCTGACAAGTGTCTTCCTGACCACTGTCTTTTTGACTAGTGTGTTTCTGACCACTGTGTTTATGACCACTTTGTTTCTGACCAGTATTATTCTGACCACTGTGTTTCTGACCACTGTGTTTATGACCACTTTGTTTCTGACCAGTATTATTCTGACCACTGTGTTTCTGACCACTGTGTTTCTGACTACTGTGTTTCTGACCAGTGTGTTTCTGACCACTGTGTTTCTGACCATTGTGTTTCTGACCACTGTGTTTCTGACCGGTGTATTTCTGACCAGTGTGTTTCTAACCATTGTGTTTTCTGACCAGTGTGTTTCTGACCAATGTGTTTCTGACCAGTGTGTTTCTGGCCACTCTGTGTCTGACCACTCTGTTTCCGATCACTGTGTTTCTGATCAGTGTGTTTCTGACCAGTGTGTTTTGGACCGGTGTGTTTCTGACTATTGTATTTCAGACCACTGTGTTTCTGACCACTTTGTTTCTGACCAATGTGTTTCTGACCACTGTGTGTCTGACCACTGTATTTCTGAGCACTGTGTTTCTGACCACTGTGTTTCTGATCACTGTCTTTCTTACATCTGTGTTTCTGACCACTGTGTTTCTGACCAGTGTATGTCTAACCACTGTGTTTCTGACCAGTGTGTTTGCGACCACCGTGTTTCTGACCACTGTGTTCGTGATCACGGTGTTTCTGACTACTGTGTTTCTTACCAGTGTGTTTCTGACCACTGTGTTTCTGACCACTCTGTTTCTGACCACTATGTTTCTGACCACTGTGTTTCTGACTACTGTGTTTCTTACCAGTGTGTTTCTGACCACTGTGTTTCTGACCACTCTGTTTCTGACCACTATGTTTCTGACCACTCTGTTTCTGACCACTATGTTTCTGACCACTGTGTTTCTGACCACTATGTTTCTGACCAGGGTGTTTCTGACCACTGTGTTTTCTGACCACTGTGCCTCTGAACAGTGTGTTTCTGACCGGTGTGTTTCTGACCAGTGTGTTCCTGACAAGTGTGTTTCTGACCAGTGTGTTTGTGACCAGTGTGTTGCTTACCAATGTGTTTCTGACCACTGTGTTTCTGACCACTGTGTTTCTGACCACTTTGTTCCGACCACTGTGTTTCTGACTAGTTTGTTTCTGATCATTGTGGCTGTGACCAGTGTGTTTCTGACCACTGTGTTTGTGACCCGTGTGATTGTGACCACTTTGTTTCTCACCAATGTGTTTCTGACCCATGTGCTTCCGACCAGTGTGTTTCGGACCACGGTGTTTTTGACCAGTGTGTTTCAGACCGCTGTGTTTCTGACCACTGTGTCTCTGACCACTGTGTTTTTTACCACTGTGTTTCTGACCAGTGTGTTTCTATCGGTGTTTATGGACACTGTGTTCCTGACCAGTGTGTTTCTAACCAGTGTGTTTCTTACCACAGTGTTTCTGACCACCGTGTTTCTGACCAGTGTGTTTCTGATAAGTATGCTTCTAGCCACTGTGTTTCTGACCCATGTGTTTTGGACCAGTGTGTTTCTGACCACTGTGTTTTGGTCCTGTGTGTTTCTGACCAGTGTGTTTCTGACCACTGTGTCTCTGACCAGTGTGTTTCTGACCACTGTGGGTCTGACCACTATGTTTCTGACCACTGTGTTTCTGACCACTGTGTTTCGGACCATTGTGTTTCTCACCACAGTGTTTCTTAGCAGTGTGTTTCTGACTAGTGTGTTTCTGACCAGTGTATTTCTGGCCATTGTGTTTCTGACCACCGTGTTTCTAACTAGTGTGCATCTGACCAGTCTGTTTCTGAACACCGTGTTTCCGACCACTGTGTTTCTGACTAGTGTGTTTCTGACCACTGTATTTATAACCACTGTGTTTTTGACCACTGTGTTTCGGACCGATGTTTTTCTGACCACTGTGTTCCTGAGCACTGTGTTTCTGACCACTGTGTTTCTGACCACTGTGTTTCTGACCACTATGTTTCTGACCAATGTGTCTCTGATCACTGAGTAGTGTATTTCTGACCAGTGTGTTACTGACCACTGCGTTTTTAACCAATGTGTTTCTGATCACCGTTTCGGACCACTGTGTGTCTGACCACTGTGTTTCTGAGCACAGTGTTTCTGACCCATGTGTCTCTGACCAGTGAGTTTCTGACCACTGTGTTTCTGACCATCGTGTTTCTGATAACAGTGTTTCTGACAAGTGTGTTTCTGACCACTGTGTTTCTGACCACTGTGTTGCAGACCACTGTGTTTCTGACGAGTGTGTTTCTGACCACTGTCTTTCTGACCACTGTGTTTCTGAACACTGTGTCTCTGACCAATGTGTTTCTGACCAGTGTGTTTCTGACCAGTGTGTTTCTGACCACTGTGTTTCTGACCAGTGTGTTTATGACCACTGTGTTTCTAACCGCTGTGGTTATGACCGCTGTGTTTCTGACCATTGTATTTCTGACCATTGTGTTTCTGACCAGTGTGTTTCTGACCACTGTGAATCTGACTAGTGTGTTTCTGAACGGTGTATTTCTGACGGCTGTGTTTCTGACCAGTGTGTTTCTGACCACTGTGTTACTGACCAGTGTGTTTCTGACCACTGTGAATCTGACTAGTGTGTTTCTGAACGGTGTATTTCTGACGGCTGTGTTTCTGACCAGTGTGTTTCTGACCACTGTGTTACTGACCAGTGTGTTTCTGACCACTGTGTTTCTGACAAGTGTGTTTCTAACCAATGTGTTTCTGAGCCTTGTATTTCTGACCACTGTGTTTCTGAACACTGTGTTTCTGACCATTGTGTTTATCACCACTGTGTTTCTGACCAGTGTGTTTCTGAACATGGTGTTTCTGACCAGTGTGTTTCAGACCATTGTGTATGTGACCACCGTGTTTCTGACAAGTTTGTTTCTGACTAGTGTGTTTCTGACCACTGTGTTTCTGACTGGTGTGTTTCTGACCAGTGTGTTCCTGACAAGTGTGTTTCTCACTAGTGTGTTTATGACCACTGTGTTTCTGACCGCTGTGTTCTGATCTGTGTGTTTCTGACCACTGTGTTTCTGACCAGTGTATTTCTAACCACTGTGTTTCTGACCAGTGTGTTTGCGAGCACCGTGTTTCTGACCACTGTGTTCGTGATCACGGTGTTTCTGACTACTGTGTTTCTTACCAGTGTGTTTCTGACCACTGTGTTTCTGACCACTCTGTTTCTGACCACTATGTTTCTGACCACTCTGTTTCTGACCACTATGTTTCTGACCAGTGTGTTTCTGACCCCTGTGTTTCCGACCAGTGTGTTTCTGACCACTGTGTTTCTGACCAGTGTGTTTCGGATCGCTGTGTTTCTGACCACTGTGTTTCTGACCAATGTGTTTCTAACCACTGTGTTTTTGACCAGTGTGTTTCTGACCAGTGTGTTTCTGACCAGTGTGTTTCTGACCAGTGTGTTTCTGACCAGTGTGTTTCTGACCAGTGTGTTTCTGACCAGTGTGTTTCTGACCAGTGTGTTTCTGACCAGTGTGTTTCTGACCAGTGTGTTTCTGACCAGTGTGTTTCTGACCAGTGTGTTTCTGACCAGTGTGTTTCTGACCAGTGTGTTTCTGACCAGTGTGTTTCTGACCAGTGTGTTTCTGACCAGTGTGTTTCTGACCAGTGTGTTTCTGACCAGTGTGTTTCTGACCAGTGTGTTTCTGACCAGTGTGTTTCTGACCAGTGTGTTTCTGACCAGTGTGTTTCTGACCAGTGTGTTTCTGACCAGTGTGTTTCTGACCAGTGTGTTTCTGACCAGTGTGTTTCTGACCAGTGTGTTTCTGACCAGTGTGTTTCTGACCAGTGTGTTTCTGACCAGTGTGTTTCTGACCAGTGTGTTTCTGACCAGTGTGTTTCTGACCAGTGTGTTTCTGACCATTGTGTTTCTGACCACTGTGTTTCTCACCACTGTGTTTCTAACTCCTGTGTTTTTGACCAGTGTGTTTGTGACCACTGTGTTTCTGACCGGTGTGTTTCTGACCAGTGTGTTTCTGACCTCTGTTTTTCTGAACACTGTGTTTCTGACCACTGGGTTTTTCACCAGTGTGTTTCTGACCTGTTTGTTTCTGATCACTGTGTTTCTGACCAGTGTGTTTCTCACCAATGTGTTTCTGACCACTGTGTTTCTGACCAGTGTGTTTTTGACCAGTGTGTTTCTGACCAGTGTGTTTCTGACCATTGTGTTTCTGACCACTGTGTTCTTGACCAGTGTGTCTCTGACCACTCAGTTTCTGACCACTGTGTTTCTGACCACTGTTTTCATACCACTATGTTTCTGGCCACTGTGTTTCTGACCAGAGTGTTCCTGACCAGTGTGTTTCTGACCACTGTGTTTCAGACCACTGTGTTTCTGACCACTTTGTTTCTGACCAGTGTGTTTCTGACCACTGTGTTTCTGACCACTATATTTCTCACCACTGTGTTTCTGACCACTGTGTTTCAGACCACTGTGTTTCTGACCACTTTGTTTCTGACCAGTGTGTTTCTGACCACTGTGTTTCTGACCACTATATTTCTCACCACTGTGTTTCTGACCACTGTGTTTTTGACCACTGTGTTTCTGACCAGTGTGTTTCTAACCACTGTGTTTCTGACAAGAGTGCTTCTGACCACTGTTTTTCTGACCACTGTATTTCTGACGGGTATGTTTCTGACCACTTTGTTTCTGACCATTGTGTTTCTGACCACTGCGTTTCTGACCAGTGTGTTTCTGACCACTGTGTTTCTGACCACTGTGTTTCTGATCAGTGTGTTTATGAACAGTGTGTTTCTGACCACTGTGTTTCTGACCAGTGCATTTCTGACCAGTGTGTTTCTGACCACTGTGTTTTTGACCAGAGTATTTCTGACCACTCAGTTTCCGATCTTTGTGTTTCTGACCACTGTGTTTCTAACCACTGTGTTTCTGACCACTATGTTTTTTGACCTCTGTGTTTCTGACCAGTGTGTTTCTGACCAGTATGTTTTTGACAAGTGTAGTTTCAGACCACTGTGTTTCTAACCACTGTGTTTCTGACCACTGTGTTTCTGACCACTGTTTTGCTGACCACTATGTTTCTGACCAGAGTGTTTCTGACCAGTGTGTTTGTGACCACTGTGTTTCTGACCACTGTATTTCTGACCACTGTGTTTCTGACCACTGCGTTTCTGACCACTATGCTTCTGACCACTGTGTTTATGACCAGTGTGTTTCTGACCACTGTGTTTCTGACTAGTGTGTTTCTAACCACTGTGTTTCTTCCAGTGTGTTTCTGACCACTTTGTTTCTTACCAGTGTGTTTCTGACTACTGTGTTTTTTACCACTGTGTTTCTGACCTGTGTGTTTATAACCATTGTGTTTCTGAAAAGAGTGTTTCTGACCACTGTGTTTCTGACCACTGTGTTTCTAACCAGTGTGTTTCTCACCACTGTGTTCTGACCATTGTGTTTTTGACCACTGCGTTTCTGACCACTGTGTTTCTGACCACTGTGTTTCTGACCACTGTGTTTTTGACCCCTGTGTTTCTGACCAGTGTGTTTCGAACCACTGTGTTTCTGACCGGTGTGTTTCTGACCAGTGTAGTTCTGACCACTGTGTTTCTGACCACTTTGCTTCTGACCACTGGGTTTCTGAAAACTGTGTTACTGACTTGTTTGTTTCTGACCACTGTGTTGCTAACCAGTGTGTTTCTGAACAGTGCACTTCTGACCACTGTGCTTCCGACTAGTGTGTTTATGACCAGTGTGTTTCTGACCACTGTGTTTCTGACCAGTGTCTTCCTTACCACTGTCGTTCTGACCAGTGTGTTTCTGACCACTGTGTTTTTGACCACTGTGTTTCTGACCAGTATTACTCTGACCGCTGTGTTTCTAACCACTGTGTTTCTGATCACTGTGTTTCTGACCACTGTGTTTCTGACCACTGTGTTTCTGACCACTGTGTTTCTGACCGGTGTATTTCTCACCAGTGTGTTTCTAACCACTGTGTTTTCTGACAAGTGTGTTTCTGACCAATGTGTTTCTGACCAGTGTGTTTCTGACCACTGTGTTTCTGACCGGTGTATTTCTCACCAGTGTGTTTCTAACCACTGTGTTTTCTGACAAGTGTGTTTCTGACCAATGTGTTTCTGACCAGTGTGTTTGTGGCCACTCTGTGTCTGACCACTTTGTTTATGATCACTGTGTTCCTGATCGGTGTGTTTCTGACCAGTGTGTTTCGGACCGGTGTGTTTCTGACCATTGAATTTCAGACCACAGTGTTTCTGACCACTTTGTTTCTGACCAGTGTGTTTCAGACCACTGTGTCTCTGACCACTGTATTTCTGACCACTGTGTTTCTGACCACTGTGTTTCTGATCACTGTGTTTCTTACAACTGTGTTTCTGACCATTGTGTTTCTGACCAGTGTGTTTCTAACCACTGTGTTTCCGACCAGTGTGTTTATGACCACTGTGTTTCTGACCACTGTTTTTGTGATCACGGTGTTTCTGACCACTGTGTTTCTGACCAGTGTGTTTCTGACCACTGTGTTTCTGACCATAGTGTGTTTGACCACTGCGTTTCTGACCACTGTGTTTCTAACCACTGTGTTTCTCACCACTGTGTTTCTGACCCCTGTGTTTCTGACCAGTGTGTTTCTAACCACTGTGTTTCTGACCGGTGTGTTCCGACCAGTGTAATTCTGACCACTGTGTCTCTGACCACTGTGCTTCTGACCACTGGGTTTCTAAAAACTGTGTTTCTGACTTGTTTGTTTCTGACCACTGTGTTTCTGACCAGTGTGTTTCTGAACAGTGCACTTCTGACCACTGTGCTTCCGACTAGTGTGTTTCTGACCAGTGTGTTTCTGACCACTGTGTTTCTAACCACTGTGTTTCTGACCACTTTGTTTCGTCCTCTGTGTTTTCTGACCAGTGTGTTTCTGAACAGTGCACTTCTGACCACTGTGCTTCCGACTAGTGTGTTTCTGACCAGTGTGTTTCTGACCACTGTGTTTCAGACAACTGTGTTTCTGACCACTTTGTTTCTGACCAATGTGTTTCTGACCACTATGTTTCTGACCACTATGTTTCTGACCACTGTGTTTCTGACCACCGTGTTTCTGACCACTGTGTTTCTGACCAGTGTGTTTCTAACCACTGTGTTTCTTCCAGTGTGTTTCTGACCACTGTGTTTCTGACCAGTGTGTTTCTGACCACTGTGTTTTTGACCACTGTGTTTCTGACCAGTGTGTTTCTAACCACTGTGTTTCTGACAAGAGTGGTTCTGACCAGTATATTTCTGACAACTGTGTTTCTGACCCTTGTGGTTATGACCACCGTGTTTCTGACCACTGTGTTTCTGACCAGGGTGTTTTTGACCACTGTGTTTCTGACCAGTGTGTTTCTGACCACTGTGTTTCTGACCAGTGTGTTTATGACCACTGTGTTTCTGACCACTGTGTTTCTGACCACTGTGTTCCTGACCGATGTCTTTCTGACCAGTGTGTTTTGACCACTGTATTTCTGACCAGTGGGATTCCGACCACTGTGTTTATGACCACTGTGTTTTTGACCACCGTGTTTCTGACCACTGTGTTTCTGACCATTGTGTTCCTGACCACTGTGTTTCTAACCAGTGTGTTTGTGACCACTGTGTTTCTGACCACTGTGTTTCTGACCATTGTGGTTCTGACCACAATGTTTCTCACCACTGTGTTTCTGGCAACTGTGTTTTATACCACTGTGTTTCTGACCAGTGTGTTTCTGACCACTGTGTTTCTTACCACTTTGTTTATGACCACTGTGTTTCTGACCAGTGTGATTATAACCACTCTGTTTCTTACCAGTGTGTTTCTGACCACTGTGTATCTGACCACTGTGTTTCTGACCAGTTTGTTTCTGACCAGTGTGTTTCTGACCACTGTGTTTCTGACCGGTGTGTTTCTGACCAGTGTGTTTCTGACAAGTGTGTTTCTGACCAGTGTGTTTATGACCACTGTATTTCCGACCACTGTGTTTCTGACCACTGTGTTTCAGGCCAGTGTGATTCTGACCTATGTGTTCCTGACCAATGTATTTCTGACCCATGTATGTCCGACCAGTGTGTTTCTGACCACTGTGTTTCTGACCGGTGTGTTTCTGACCGCTGTGTTTCTGACCACTGTGTTTCTGACCACTGTGTTGCCGACCATTGTGTTTCTGACTAGTGTGTTTCTGTCCACTGTGTTTATGACCAATGTATTTTTGACCACTGTGTTCATGACCAGTGTGTTTCTGACCAGTGTGTTCCTGACCAATGTGTTTCTGACCAGTGTTCCTGACCAGTGTGTTTCTAACCACTTTGTTTCTGACCCCTGTGTTTCTGACCAGTGTGTTTCTGTCCACCGTGTCTCTGACTTGTGTCTTTATGACCACTGTGGGTCCGACCACTGTGTTTCTGACCACTGTGTTTCTGACCAATGTGTTTCTGACCATTGTGTTTATGACCACTGTGTTTCTTACCAGTGTGTTTCTGACCAGTGTGTTTCTGACCACTGTATTTCTGGCCACTGTGTTACTGACCACTGTGTTTCTGACCACTGTGTTTCTGACCAGTGTGTTTATGATCACTGTGTTTCTGTCCTCTGTGTTTCTGACCAATGTATTTCTGACCACTGTGATTTTTACCAGTGTGTTTCTGACCACTGTGTTTCTGATCAGTGTGTTTCTGACCAGTGTGTTTCTGACCACTGTTTTTTTGAACACTGTGTTTCTGTTCACTGTGTTTCTGACCACTGTGTTTCTGACCACTGTGCTTATGACCACACTGTTTCTGACCGGTGTGTTTCTGACCACTGTGTTTCTGACCAGTGCGTTTCTGACCACTGTGTTTCTAACCACTGTGTTTCTGGCCACTGTGTTTCTGACCACCATGTTTCTGACCAGTGTGTTTCTGACCTGTGTGTTTCTGCCCACTGTGTTTCTGACCAGTGTGTTTCTGACCATTGTGTTTCTGACCACTGTATTTCTGACCACCGTGTTTCCCACCTGTGTATTTCTGACCAGTGTGTTTCTGACCAGGGTGTTTCTGACCAGTTTGTTTCTGACCAGTGTGTTTCTGACCACTGTGTATCTAACCACTGTGTTTCTGACCACTGTGTTTCTGACCAGTGTGTTTCTGACCACAGAGTTTCTGACCACTGTGTTTCTGACCACTGTGTTTCTGACCTTTGTGTTTCTGACCACTGTGTTTCTGACCACTGTGTTTCTGACCACTGTGTTTCTGATCACTATGTTTCTGACCAATGTGTCTGTGATCACTGTGTTTCTAGGTAGTGTGTTTCTGCCCAGTGTGTTACTGACCACTGCGTTTTTTGCCACTGTGTTTCTGATCACCGTGTTTCGGACCACTGTTTCGGACCACTGTGTTTCTGAGCACAGTGTTTCTGACCAATGTGTCTCTGACCAGTGAGTTTCTGACCACTGTGTTTCTGACCATCGTGTTTCTGATAACAATGTTTCTGACAAGTGTGTTTCTGACCACTATGTTGCAGACCACTGTGTTTCTGACTAGTGTGCTCTTGACCACTGATTTTCTGACCACTGTGTTTCGAACAAAGTGTCTATGACCAATGTGTTTCTGACCTGTGTGTTTCTGACCAGTGTGTTTCTGACCAGTGTGTTTCTGACCAGTGTGTTTCTGACCAGTGTGTTTCTGACCAGTGTGTTTCTGACCAGTGTGTTTCTGACCAGTGTGTTTCTGACCAGTGTGTTTCTGACCAGTGTGTTTCTGACCAGTGTGTTTCTGACCAGTGTGTTTCTGACCAGTGTGTTTCTGACCAGTGTGTTTCTGACCAGTGTGTTTCTGACCAGTGTGTTTCTGACCACTGTGTTTCTGACCAATGTGTCTCTGACCAGTGAGTTTCTGACCACTGTGTTTCTGACCATCGTGTTTCTGATAACAATGTTTCTGACAAGTGTGTTTCTGACCACTATGTTGCAGACCACTGTGTTTCTGACTAGTGTGCTCTTGACCACTGTTTTTCTGACCACTGTGTTTCGAACAAAGTGTCTATGACCAATGTGTTTCTGACCAGTGTGTTTCTGACCAGTGTGTTTTTGACCACTGTGTTTCTGACCAGTGTGTTTATGACCACTGTGTTTCTGACCGCTGTGTTTATGACCAGTGTGTTTCTGACTATTGTATTTCTGACCTGTGTGTTTCTGACCAGTGTGTTTCTGACCACTGTGAATCTGAATAGTGTGTTTCTGAACAGTGTATTCCTGACTGCTGTGTTTTTTACCACTGGGTTACTGACCAGTGTGTTTCTGACCACCGTGTTTCTGACAAGTGTGTTTCTGACCAATGTGTTCCTGAGCCCTGTATTTCTGACCACTGTGTTTCTGAACACTGTGTTTCTGACCATTGTGTTTATCACCACTGTGTTTCTGACCAGTGTGTTTCTGACCACTGTGTTTGTGACCACCGTGTTTCTGACAAGTGTGTTTCTGACTAGTGTGTTTTGGACCACTGTGTTTCTGACCGGTGTGTTTCTGACCAGTGTGTTCCTGACAAGTGTGTTTCTCACCAGTGTGTTTATGACCACTGTGTTTCTGACCACTGTGTTCTGACCAGTGTGTTTCTGACCAGTGTGTTTCTGACCAATGTGTTTCTGACCACTGTGTTTCTGACAACTGTGTTTTTGACCACTGTGGTCTGACCACTGTGTTTATGACCAGTGTGTTTATGATTGGTGTGTTTCTGACCAATATGGTTGTGACCAGTGTGTTTCTGACCACCGTGTTTTTGACCACTGTGTCTGTGACCAGTGTGATTGTGACCACTATGTTTCTGACTAGTGTGTTTCTGACCACTTCGTTCTGACCAGTGTGTTTCTGATCGCTGTGTTTATGACCACTGTGTTTCTGACCAGTGTGTTCCTGACCACTGCGTTTCTGACCAGTGTATTTCTGACCAGTGTGTTTCAGACCACGGTGTCTCTGACCAGTGTGGGTCTGACCACCGTGTTTTTTACCACTGTGTTTCGGACCAGTGTGTTTCTAACCAGTGTGTTTCTGACCGCTGTGTTTCAGACCACAAAGCTTTGACCACTGTGTTTCTGAACACTGTGTTTCTAGCCACTGTGTTTCTGACCACAATTCTTCTGACCAGTGTGTTTTGGACCACTGTGTTTCTGACCAGTGTGTTTCTGACCACTGTGTTTCTCACGACTATGTTTCTGACCACTGTGCATTTTATCAGTGTGTTTCTGACCACTGTGTTTCTGATCAGAGTGTTTCTGATAAGTGTGTTTCTGACCACCGTGTTTTTGACCACTGTGTTTCTGACAACTGTGTTTCTCACCACGGTGTTTCTTACCATTGTGTTCCCGACCACAGTGTTTCTGACCAGTGTGTTTCTGACCACTGTGTTTCTGACCACTGTGTTTCTGGCCACTGTGTTTCCGACCACTGTGTTTCTGACCAGTGTGTTCCTGACCAGGTAGTTTATGACCAGTGTCTTTCTTACCAGTGTGTTTCTGACCATTGTGTTTCTGACCACTGTGTCTCTGACCACCGTGTCTCTGACCAGTGTGTTTCTGACCAGTAGGTTCCTGACCAGGGTGTTTCCGACCACTGTGTTTCTGACCAGTGTGTTTATGACCACTCTGTTTCTGACCACTGTGTTTCTGACCACCGTGTTTCTGACCACTGTATTTCTGACCCTGGTATTTTTGACCACCGTGTTTCTGACCACTGTGTTTCTGACCAGTGTGTTTCTGACCAGTGTGTTTCTGACCAGTGTGTTTCTTAGCACCGTGTTTCTGACCAGTGTGTATCTGACCACTGTGTTTATGACCACTTTGTTTCTGACCTGTATGTGTCTGACCAGTGTGTTTATAACTACTGTGTTTCTGACCACTGTGTTTATGACCAGTGTGTTTTTGCCCACTGTGTTCGGACCACTGTGTTTATGACCAGTGTGTTTATGATTGGTGTGTTTCTAACCAATGTGGTTCTGACCAGTGTGTTTCTGACCACCGTGATTTTGACCACTGTGTCTGTGACCAGTGTGATTGTGACCACTCTGTTTCTGACCAGTGTGTTTCTGACCACTGTGTTTCTGACCAATGTGTTTCTGATCGCTGTGTTTATGACCACTGTGTTCCTGACCAGTGTGTTCCTGACCACTGCGTTTTTGACCAGTGTGTTTCTGACCAGTGTGTTTCAGACCACGGTGTCTCTGACCAGTGTGGGTCTGACCACTGTGTTTCTGACCACTGTGTTTCTGACCACTGTTTTTCTGACCATTGGGTTTCTGATCACTGTGTTTCTTACCAGTTTGTTTCTGACCAGTGTGTGTCTGACCACTGTATTTCTGGCCACTGTGTTTCTGACCACTGTGTTTCTAACGAGTATGTCTCTGACCAGTCTGTTTCTGACCACTGTGTTTCCGACCACTGTGTTTCTGACAAGTGTGTTTCTGACCACTGTATTTCTGACCACCGTGTTTTTTACCACTGTATTTCGGACCAGTGTGTTTCTGACCAGTGTGTTTCTGACCACTGTGTTTCTGACAAGTGTGTTTCTGACCACTGTATTTCTGACCACCGTGTTTTTTACCACTGTATTTCGGACCAGTGTGTTTCTGACCAGTGTGTTTCTGACCACTGTGTTTCTGACCACAATGCTTTGACCACTGTGTGTCTGAACACTGTGTTTCTAGCCACTGTGTTTCTGACCACTATTCTTCTGACCAATGTGTTTCTGAACACTGTGTTTCTGACCAGTGTGTTTCTGACCACTGTGTTTCTCACCACTATGTTTCTGACCACTGTGCATTTTATCAGTGTGTTTCTGACCACTGTGTTTCTGATCAGTGTGTTTCTGATAAGTGTGTTTCTGACCACCGTGTTTTTGACCACTGTGTTTCTGACAAACGTGTTTCTCACCACTGTGTTTCTTACCACTGTGTTCCCGACCACAGTGTTTCTGACCAGTGTGTTTCTGACCACTGTGTTTCCGACCACTGTGTTTCTGTCCACTGTGTTTCCGAGCACTGTGTTTCTGACCAGTGTGTTCCTGACCAGTGTTTTTATGACCAGTGTCTTTCTTACCAGTGTGTTTCTGACCATTGTGTTTCTGACCACTGTGTCTCTGACCACCGTGTTTCTGACCAGTGTGTTTCTGACCAGTAGGTTCCTGACCAGGGTGTTTCCGACCACTGTGTTCATGACCAGTGTGTTTCTGACCGGTGTGTTTCTGACCAGTGTGTTCCTGACCAGTGTGTTTCTGACCGGTGTGTTTCTGACCAGTGTGTTCCTGACCAGTGTGTTTCTGACCGGTGTGTTTCTGACCAGTGTGTTCCTGACCAGTGTGTTTCTGACCGGTGTGTTTCTGACCAGTGTGTTCCTGACCAGTGTGTTTCTGACCGGTGTGTTTCTGACCAGTGTGTTCCTGACCAGTGTGTTTCTGACCGGTGTGTTTCTGACCAGTGTGTTCCTGACCAGTGTGTTTCTGACCGGTGTGTTTCTGACCAGTGTGTTCCTGACCAGTGTGTTTCTGACCGGTGTGTTTCTGACCAGTGTGTTCCTGACCAGTGTGTTTCTGACCGGTGTGTTTCTGACCAGTGTGTTCCTGACCAGTGTGTTTCTGACCGGTGTGTTTCTGACCAGTGTGTTCCTGACCAGTGTGTTTCTGACCGGTGTGTTTCTGACCAGTGTGTTCCTGACCAGTGTGTTTCTGACCGGTGTGTTTCTGACCAGTGTGTTCCTGACCAGTGTGTTTCTGACCGGTGTGTTTCTGACCAGTGTGTTCCTGACCAGTGTGTTTCTGACCGGTGTGTTTCTGACCAGTGTGTTCCTGACCAGTGTGTTTCTGACCGGTGTGTTTCTGACCAGTGTGTTCCTGACCAGTGTGTTTCTGACCGGTGTGTTTCTGACCAGTGTGTTCCTGACCAGTGTGTTTCTGACCGGTGTGTTTCTGACCAGTGTGTTCCTGACCAGTGTGTTTCTGACCGGTGTGTTTCTGACCAGTGTGTTCCTGACCAGTGTGTTTCTGACCGGTGTGTTTCTGACCAGTGTGTTCCTGACCAGTGTGTTTCTGACCGGTGTGTTTCTGACCAGTGTGTTCCTGACCAGTGTGTTTCTGACCGGTGTGTTTCTGACCAGTGTGTTCCTGACCAGTGTGTTTCTGACCGGTGTGTTTCTGACCAGTGTGTTCCTGACCAGTGTGTTTCTGACCGGTGTGTTTCTGACCAGTGTGTTCCTGACCAGTGTGTTTCTGACCGGTGTGTTTCTGACCAGTGTGTTCCTGACCAGTGTGTTTCTGACCGGTGTGTTTCTGACCAGTGTGTTCCTGACCAGTGTGTTTCTGACCGGTGTGTTTCTGACCAGTGTGTTCCTGACCAGTGTGTTTCTGACCGGTGTGTTTCTGACCAGTGTGTTCCTGACCAGTGTGTTTCTGACCGGTGTGTTTCTGACCAGTGTGTTCCTGACCAGTGTGTTTCTGACCGGTGTGTTTCTGACCAGTGTGTTCCTGACCAGTGTGTTTCTGACCGGTGTGTTTCTGACCAGTGTGTTCCTGACCAGTGTGTTTCTGACCGGTGTGTTTCTGACCAGTGTGTTCCTGACCAGTGTGTTTCTGACCGGTGTGTTTCTGACCAGTGTGTTCCTGACCAGTGTGTTTCTGACCGCTGTGTTTCTGACCACCGTGTTTCTGACCAGCGTGTTTCTGACCAGTAGATTTCTGACCAGGGTGTTTCCAACCAGTGTGTTTCTGACCAGTGTGTTTCTGACCACTCTGTTTCTGACCACTGTGTTTCTAACCACTGTGTTTCCCACCAGTGTGTTTCTGACCACTGAGTTTCTGGCCAATGTGTTTCTGACCACTGTGTTTCTGGATTTTTTTTCTGAACACAGTGAGTCCGACCAGTGTGTTTCTGACCACTGTGTTTCTGACCAGCGTGTTTCTGACCACTGTGTTTCTGACCCTTGTGTTTTTGACCACCTTGTTACTCACCACTGTGTTTCTGACCAGTGTGTTTCTGACCACTGTGTTTCTGACCAGTGTGTTTCTTAGGACCGTGTTTCTGACCAGTGTGTTTCTGACCACCATGTTTCTGACCATTGTGTTTCTGACCAGTGTGTTTCTGACCAGTGTGTTTCTGACCACTGTGTTTCTGACAACTGTGTGTCTGACCACTGTGTTTCTGACCAGCCTGTTTCTGACCACTGTGTATCTGACCAGTGTGTTTCAGACAACTTCGTTTCTTACCACAGTGTTTGTAACTACTGTGCTTCTGACCACTGTGTTTCTGACCAGTGTGTTCCTGACCACTATGTTTCTGACCACTGTGTTTCGAATCACCGTGTTTCAATCCAGTGTGTTTCTGACCAGCGTGTTTCTGACCAGTGTGTTTCTGATCACCGTGTTTCTGACCAGTGTGTTTCTGACTACTGTGTATCTGACCAGTGTGTTTCTGACCAGTATATTTCCGACAACGGCGTATCTGACCCGTGTGGTTATGACCACTGTGTTTCTTACCACTGTGTTTCTGACCACTCTGTTTCTGACCACTATGTTTATGACCACTATGTTTATGACCACTGTGTTTCTGACGACGGTGATTTTGACCAGTGTGTTCTGACCACTGTGTTTCTGACCAGTGTATTTCTGACCACTGTGTTTCTGATCACTGTGTTTCTGACCACTGCGCTTCTGACCAGTGTGTTTCTGACATATGTGTATCGGACCACAGTGTTTCTGACCACTCTGTTTCTGACCACTGTGTTTCTGACCCGTGTTTATGACCACTGTCTTTCTAACCAGTGTGTTTCTGACCCCTGTGTTTCTGACCACTGTGTTTCTGACCACTGTATTTCCGACCACCGTGTTTTTGACAAGTGTGTTTCTGACCACAGTGTTTCTGACCGGTGTGTTTATGACCACTGTGTTTTTGACCACGGTGTTTCTGACCAGTGTGTTTCTGTAAGTGTGTTTCTGACCACTGTGTTTTTTACCACTGTGTTTCTGACCACTGTGTTTCTGAGCACTTTGTTTCTAACCACAGTCTTTCTGACCATTGTGTTTCTGACAAGTGTGTTTCTGACCACAGTGTTTCTGACCGGTGTGTTTCTGACCACTGTGTTTATAAGCAGTGTGTTTCTGACCAGTGGGTTTCTAACCACTGTGTTTACTGATGTGTTTCTGACCACTGGGTTTATGACCACTGTGTTTCTGTCCACTGTGTTTCTGACCACTTTGTTTCTGACCTGTATGTGTCTGACCAGTGTGTTTCTGACCAGTAGGTTCCTGACCAGGGTGTTTCCGACCACTGTGTTTCTGACCAGTGCGCCTCAAACCAGTGTGTTTCTGACCAGTAGGTTCCTGACCAGGGTGTTTCCGACCACTGTGTTTCTGACCAGTGCGCCTCAAACCAGTGTGTTTCTGACCAGTAGGTTCCTGACCAGGGTGTTTCCGACCACTGTGTTTCTGACCAGTGCGCCTCAAACCAGTGTGTTTCTGACCAGTAGGTTCCTGACCAGGGTGTTTCCGACCACTGTGTTTCTGACCAGTGCGCCTCAAACCAGTGTGTTTCTGACCAGTAGGTTCCTGACCAGGGTGTTTCCGACCACTGTGTTTCTGACCAGTGCGCCTCAAACCAGTGTGTTTCTGACCAGTAGGTTCCTGACCAGGGTGTTTCCGACCACTGTGTTTCTGACCAGTGCGCCTCAAACCAGTGTGTTTCTGACCAGTAGGTTCCTGACCAGGGTGTTTCCGACCACTGTGTTTCTGACCAGTGCGCCTCAAACCAGTGTGTTTCTGACCAGTAGGTTCCTGACCAGGGTGTTTCCGACCACTGTGTTTCTGACCAGTGCGCCTCAAACCAGTGTGTTTCTGACCAGTAGGTTCCTGACCAGGGTGTTTCCGACCACTGTGTTTCTGACCAGTGCGCCTCAAACCAGTGTGTTTCTGACCAGTAGGTTCCTGACCAGGGTGTTTCCGACCACTGTGTTTCTGACCAGTGCGCCTCAAACCAGTGTGTTTCTGACCAGTAGGTTCCTGACCAGGGTGTTTCCGACCACTGTGTTTCTGACCAGTGCGCCTCAAACCAGTGTGTTTCTGACCAGTAGGTTCCTGACCAGGGTGTTTCCGACCACTGTGTTTCTGACCAGTGCGCCTCAAACCAGTGTGTTTCTGACCAGTAGGTTCCTGACCAGGGTGTTTCCGACCACTGTGTTTCTGACCAGTGCGCCTCAAACCAGTGTGTTTCTGACCAGTAGGTTCCTGACCAGGGTGTTTCCGACCACTGTGTTTCTGACCACTTTGTTTCTGACCTGTATGTGTCTGACCAGTGTGTTTATAACTACTGTGTTTCTAACCACTGTGTTTCTGACCAGTGTGTTCCTCACCACTATGTTTCTAACCACGGTGTTTCTAATCACTGTGTTTCAATCCAGTGTGTTTCTGACCAGCGTGTTTCCGACCAGTGTGTTACTGACCAGTGTGTTTCTGACCAGTGTGTTTCTGACCACTGTGAAGCCATGATCACTGTGTTTCTGACCAGTGTGTTTCTGACCACTGTGTATCTGACCAGTGTGTTTCTGACCAGTATATTTCTGACAACTGTGTTTTTGACCCATGTGGTTATGACCACCGTGTTTCTGACCACTGTGTTTCCGACCAGGGTGTTTCTGACCACTGTGTTTCTGACCAGAGTGTTTCTGACCACTCTGTTTCTGACCAGTGTCTTTATGACCACTATGTTTCTGTCCATTGTGCTTCTGACCAATGTGTTCCTGACCAATGTCTTTCTGACCAGTGTGTTTCTGACCACTGTGTTTCTGACGAGTGGGATTCCGACCACTGTGTTTATGACCACTGTGTTTTTTACCACCGTGTTTATGACCACTGTGTTTCTCACCAGTGTGTTTCTGACCACTGTGTTTCTGACCAGTGTGTTTCTGACAATTGTGTTCCCGACCGGTCTGTTTCTGACCAGTGTCTTTCTGACCGCTGTGTTTCTGACCACCGTGTTTCTGACCATTGTGTTTCTGACCAGTGTGTTTCTGACCAGTGTGTTTCTGACCACTGTGTTTATGACCACTATGTTTCCTACCAACGTGTTTCTGACCACTGTGTTTTATACAAGTGTGTTTCTGATTACTGTGTATCTGACCACTGTGTTTCTGACCAGTTTCTTTTTACCAGTGTGTTTCTGACCACTGTGTTTCTGACCGGTGTGTTTCTGACCAGTGTGTTTCTGAAACGTTTGTTTTCTGACCAGTTTGTTTATGACCACGTCTTTCTGACCACTGTGTTTTTGACCACTGTACTTCTGACCACTTTGTTTGTGACCAGTCTGTTTATGACCACCATGATTCTGACCACTGTGTTTCTGACCACTGTGTTTCTCACCAATATGTTTCTGACCAGTTTGTTTCTGACCACTGTGTTCCTGACCAGTGTGTTTCTGACCATTGTGTTTCTGACCACTGTGTTTCTGACCAGTGTGTTCCTCACCACTATGTTTCTAACCACGGTGTTTCTAATCACTGTGTTTCAATCCAGTGTGTTTCTGACCAGCGTGTTTCTGACCAGTAGATTTCTGACCAGGGTGTTTCCAACCAGTGTGTTTCTGACCAGTGTGTTTCTGACCAGTGTGTTTCTGACCAGTGTGTTTCTGACCAGTGTGTTTCTGACCAGTGTGTTTCTGACCAGTGTGTTTCTGACCAGTGTGTTTCTGACCAGTGTGTTTCTGACCAGTGTGTTTCTGACCAGTGTGTTTCTGACCAGTGTGTTTCTGACCAGTGTGTTTCTGACCAGTGTGTTTCTGACCAGTGTGTTTCTGACCAGTGTGTTTCTGACCAGTGTGTTTCTGACCAGTGTGTTTCTGACCAGTGTGTTTCTGACCAGTGTGTTTCTGACCAGTGTGTTTCTGACCAGTGTGTTTCTGACCAGTGTGTTTCTGACCAGTGTGTTTCTGACCAGTGTGTTTCTGACCAGTGTGTTTCTGACCAGTGTGTTTCTGACCAGTGTGTTTCTGACCAGTGTGTTTCTGACCAGTGTGTTTCTGACCAGTGTGTTTCTGACCAGTGTGTTTCTGACCAGTGTGTTTCTGACCAGTGTGTTTCTGACCAGTGTGTTTCTGACCAGTGTGTTTCTGACCAGTGTGTTTCTGACCAGTGTGTTTCTGACCAGTGTGTTTCTGACCAGTGTGTTTCTGACCAGTGTGTTTCTGACCAGTGTGTTTCTGACCAGTGTGTTTCTGACCAGTGTGTTTCTGACCAGTGTGTTTCTGACCAGTGTGTTTCTGACCAGTGTGTTTCTGACCAGTGTGTTTCTGACCAGTGTGTTTCTGACCAGTGTGTTTCTGACCAGTGTGTTTCTGACCAGTGTGTTTCTGACCAGTGTGTTTCTGACCAGTGTGTTTCTGACCAGTGTGTTTCTGACCAGTGTGTTTCTGACCAGTGTGTTTCTGACCAGTGTGTTTCTGACCAGTGTGTTTCTGACCAGTGTGTTTCTGACCAGTGTGTTTCTGACCAGTGTGTTTCTGACCAGTGTGTTTCTGACCAGTGTGTTTCTGACCAGTGTGTTTCTGACCAGTGTGTTTCTGACCAGTGTGTTTCTGACCAGTGTGTTTCTGACCAGTGTGTTTCTGACCAGTGTGTTTCTGACCAGTGTGTTTCTGACCAGTGTGTTTCTGACCAGTGTGTTTCTGACCAGTGTGTTTCTGACCAGTGTGTTTCTGACCAGTGTGTTTCTGACCAGTGTGTTTCTGACCAGTGTGTTTCTGACCAGTGTGTTTCTGACCAGTGTGTTTCTGACCAGTGTGTTTCTGACCAGTGTGTTTCTGACCAGTGTGTTTCTGACCAGTGTGTTTCTGACCAGTGTGTTTCTGACCAGTGTGTTTCTGACCAGTGTGTTTCTGACCAGTGTGTTTCTGACCAGTGTGTTTCTGACCAGTGTGTTTCTGACCAGTGTGTTTCTGACCAGTGTGTTTCTGACCAGTGTGTTTCTGACCAGTGTGTTTCTGACCAGTGTGTTTCTGACCAGTGTGTTTCTGACCACTGTGTTTCTAAGCAGTGTGTTTCTGACCAGTGGGTTTCTAACCACTGTGTTTACTGATGTGTTTCTGACCACTGGGTTTATGACCACTGTGTTTCTGTCCACTGTGTTTCTGACCACTTTGTTTCTGACCTGTGTGTTTCAGACTACTATATTTCTGACTAGTGTGTTTCTTAGCACTGTGTTTCTGACCACTAGGCTTATGACCACTGTGTCTCTGACCGCTGTGTTTCTCACTAGTGTGTTCTGACCAATATGTTTCTGACCACTGTGTTTCTGACCACTGTGTTTCTGACCAATGTGTTTCTGATCGCTGTGTTTCTGACCACTGTGTTTGTGACCAGTGTGTTTCTGACCACAGTGGTTGTGACCACTGTGCTTCTGACCACTGTGTTTATGACCACTGTGTTTCTGACCAGTGTGTTTCTGACCAGTGTGTTTTTGACCAGTGTGTTTCTGACCACTGTTTTTCATACCACCGTGTTTTTGACCACTGTGGTTCTGACCATCGTGTTTCCGACCACTGTGTTTCCGACCACTGTGTTCATGACCAGTGTGTTTCTGACCAGTGTGTTCCTGACCACTGCGTTTCTTACCACTGTGTTTCTGACCACCGTGTTTATAACCACTGTGTTTCTGACCACTGTGTTTCTGACCAGTGTGTTTCTGACCAGTGTGTTTTTGAGCAGTGTGTTTCTGACCACTGTGTTTCTGACCACTGTGTTCCTGACCACTGTGTTTCATGTTTCTGACCTTCTGACCAGTGTGTTTCTGACCAGTGCGCCTCAAACCAGTGTGTTTCTGACCAGTGTGTTTCTGACCAGTGTATTTATGACCACTATGTTTATGACCACTGTGTTTCTGACAACAGTGTTTCTGACCACCGTGTTTCTGACAACTGTGTGTCTGACCAGTGTGTTTCTGACCAGTGTGTTCTGACCACCGTGTTTTTGACAACTGTGCTTCTGACCATCGTGTTTCTAATCACTGTGTTTCTGACCTCCGTGTTTCAGACCATTGTGTTTCAGACCAATCTGTTTCTGACCACTGCGTTTCTGACCACTGTGTTTCTGACCAGTGTGTTTCTGACCAGTGTGTTCTGACCACCGTGTTTTTGACAACTGTGCTTCTGACCATCGTGTTTCTAATCACTGTGTTTCTGACCTCCGTGTTTCAGACCATTGTGTTTCAGACCAATCCGTTTCTGACCACTGCGTTTCTGACCACTGTGTTTCTGACCACCGTATTTCTCACCACTGTGTTTCTAACCAGTGTCTTTCTGACCGCTGTGTTTTTTACCAATGTGCTTCTGACCACGGTGTTTCTGACCACTGTGTTTCTGAAAACTGTGTTTCTGACCACTGTGTTTCAGACCACTGTCTTTCTGGCCACTATGTCTCTTACCACTGTGTTTCTGACCACAGTGTTTCTAACCATGGTGTTTCTGACCAGTGTGTTTCTGACCAGTGTGTTTGTGACTCTTGTGTTTTTGACCACCGTGTTTCTGACCACTTAGTTTCTAACCAGTGTGTTTATGACCTGCATGTTTCTGACCAGTGTGTTTCTCACTACTGTGTTTCTGACCACCGTGTTTGTGACCAGTGTGTTTCTGACCATAGTGTTTCTGACCACTGTGTTTCTGATCACTGTGTTTCTGACCACTGTGATTCTGACCACTGTGTTTCTAACCACTGTGTTTCTGACCACTGTTTTCCTGACCAGTGTGTTTCTGAACAGTGTGTTCCTGACCACTGGGTTTCTGACCACTGTGTTTCTGACCACTGTGTTTCTGACCACTGTTTTTCTGACCATTGTGTTTCTGACCACAGTGTTTCTGACCAGGGTGTATATGACCGTTGTGTTTTTGACCACTGTGTTTCTAACCGGTGTGTTTCTGACCAGCTATTTCTATCAAGTGTGTTTCTCACTACTGTGTTTATGACCATTGTGTTTCTGACCACTGTGTTTCTGACATCTGTGTCTTCACCAGTGTGTTTCTGACCACTGTGTGTCTGACCACTGTCTTTCTGACCACGGAGTTTGTGACCATTATGTTTCTGACCACAGTGTTTCTGACCACTGTGTTTCTGACCGGTGTCTTTCTGACCAGTGTGTTTCTGATCGTTGTGTTTCTCACCAGTGTGTTTCTGACCACTGTGTTTTGGAGCAGCGTGTTTCTGACCAGTGTGTTTCTGACCACTGTGTTTCTGGCGTGTGTGTTCCTGACCAGTGTGTTTCTGACCATTGTGTTTCTGACCACGTTGCTTCTGACCACTGTGTTTCTGACCACTGTGTTCCCGACCATCGTGTTTCTGACCAGTGCGTTTCTGACCACTGTGTTTGTGACCACCGTGTTTCTGACCGGTTCGTCTCTAACAAGTGTCTTTCTGACCGCTGTGTTTCTGACCACTCTGTTTCTGACCACTCGGTTTCGGACCACTGTGTTTCTGACCACTCTGTTTCTGACCACTCGGTTTCGGACCACTGTGTTTCTGAACAGTGTGTTTGTTACTCTTGTGGTTTTGACCACCGTGTTTGTGACCACTTTGTTTCTAACCAGTGTGTTTATGACCTGCATGTTTCTGACTAGTCTGTTTCTCACTACTGTGTTCCTGACCACTGTGTTTCTGACCATTGTGTTTCTGACCACTGTCTTTCTGACCACTGTGTTTCTGACCAGTGTGTTTCTGACCACTGTGTTTCTGAGCAGTGTGTTTGTGACCAGCGTGTTTCTGACCACTGTGTTTCTGACTGGTGTGCTTGTGACCAGTGTGTTTCTGACCATAGTGTTTCTGACCACTGTGTTTCTGATCACTGTGTTTCTGACCACTGTGATTCTGACCACTGTGTTTCTGACCACTGTGTTCCTGACCAGTGTATTTCTGACCAGTGTGTCCCTGACCACTGGGTTTCTGACCACTGTGTTTCTGACCAGTGTGTTTGTGACCAGTGTGTTTCTGACCATAGTGTTTCTGACCACTGTGTTTCTGATCACTGTGTTTCTGACCACTGTGATTCTGACCACTGTGTTTCTGACCACTGTGTTTCCGACCACTGTTTTCCTGACCAGTGTATTTCTGACCAGTGTGTCCCTGACCACTGGGTTTCTGACCACTGTGTTTCTGACCACTGTGTTTCTGACCACTGTTTTTCTGACCACTGTGTTTCTGACCACCGTGTTTCTGACCAGGGTGTATATGACAAGTGTGTTTTTGACCACTGTTTCTAACCAGTGTGTTTCTGACCAGCGTGTTTCTAACAAGTATGCTTCTCACTACTGTGTTTCTGACCATTGTGTTTCTGACCACTGTGTTTCTGATATCTGTGTCTTCACCAGTGTGTTTCTGACCACTGTGTGTCTGACCACTGTCTTTCTGACCACGGAGTTTGTGACCATTATGTTTCTGACCACAGTGTTTCTGACCACCGTGTTTCTGACCGGTGTGTTTCTGACCAGTGTGTTTCTGATCGTTGTGTTTCTCACCAGTGTGTTTCTGACCACTGTGTTTCTGAGCAGCGTGTTTCTAACCAGTGTGTTTCTGACCACTGTGTTTCGGACGTGTGTGTTCCTGACCAGTGTGTTTCTGACCATTGTGTTTCTGACCACGTTGCTTCTGACCAATGTGTTTCTGACCAGTGTTCCCGACCATCGTGTTTCTGACCAGTGTGTTTCTGACCACTGTATTCGTGACCACTGTGTTTCTGACCGGTTCGTCTCTAACAAGTGTCGTTCTGACCGCTGTGTTTCTGACCACTCTGTTTCTGACCACTCGGTTCCGGACCACTGTGTTTCTGACCACTGTGTTTCTGACCACTGTGTTTCTGACCACTGTGTTTCTGACCACTATGTTTCTGACCACTTTGTTTCTGACCACTGTGTTTCTGACTAGTGTGTTTCTGACTCATGTGTTTCTGACCAATTTGTTCATGACCACTGTGTCTCTCACCAGCGTGTTTCTGACCAGTCTGTTTATGGCCACTGTGTTTCTACCCACTGTGTTTCTCACCAGCGTGTTTCTGACCAGTGTGTTTCTGACTACTGTGTTTCTGACCACAGTGTTTCTGACCATTGTGTTTCTGAACACTGACTTTCTGACCACTGTGTTTCTGACCATTGTGTTTCTGACCACTGTATTTCTGACAGTTGTGTTTCTGACCATAGTGTTTCTGACCAATATGTTTCTGACCACTGCGTTTCTGACCACTGTGTTTCTGACCGGTGTGTTTCTAACCAGTGTGTGTCTAACCACTTTGTTTCTGACCAGTGTGTTTCTGACTACTGTGTTTCTGACCACTGTGTTTCTGACCGCAGTGTTTCTGACCACTGTGTTTCCGACCACTGTGTTTCTGACCAGTGTGTGTCTGACCACTGTCTTTCTGACCACGGAGTTTGTGACCATTATGTTTCTGACCACAGTGTTTCTGACCATTGTGTTTCTGACCATTGTGTTTCTGACCATTGTGTTTCTGACCATTGTGTTTCTGACCATTGTGTTTCTGACCATTGTGTTTCTGACCATTGTGTTTCTGACCATTGTGTTTCTGACCATTGTGTTTCTGACCACTGTGTTTCTGACCACTGTTTTTCTGACCACTCTGTTTCTGACCACTTTGTTTCTGACCACTGTGTTTCTGACCACCGTGTTTCTGACCAGTTGATTTCTGACTCCTGTGTTCCTCACCACTTTGTTTCTGACCGCTGCGTTTCTGACTAGCGTGTTTCTGACCAGTGTGTTTATAAGCACTGTGTTTCTAACCACTGTGTTTCTGACCAGCACGTTTCTTATCAGTGTGTTTTTTACTACTGTGTTTCTGACCATGGCGTTTCTGACCACTGTGTTTATGACCAAAGTGTTTCTAACCACTGTGTTTCTGATCGGTGTGCTTCTGACCAGTGTGTTTGTGACCATGGTGTTTCTGACCACTGTGTTTCTGACCACCGTGTTTCTCACCAGTGTGTTTCTGACTACTGTGTTTCTGACCATTGTGTTTATGACCACTGTGTTTCTGACATCTGTGTCTTGACCAGTGTGTTTCTGACCACTGTGTATGACCACTGTCTTTCTGACCACGGTGTTTCTGACCATTCTGTTTATGACCACTGTGTTTCTGACCACTGTGTTTGTGACCGGTGTGTTTCTGGCCAGTGTGTTTCTGACCACTGTGTTTCTTTCCGGTGTGTTTCTGACCACTGTGTTTCTGAGCAGTGTGTTTCTGACCAGTGTGTTTCAGACCACTGTGTTTTTGACCAGTGTGTTCCAAACCAGTGTGTTCCTAACCACTGCGTTCCTGACCACTGTGTTTCTGACCATTGTGTTTCTGACCACTGTGTTTCTGACCACCGTGTTTCTGACCACTACGTTTCTGACCAGTGTGTATATGACCAGTGTGTTTTTGACCACTGTGTTTTAACCAGCGTGTTTTTGACCAGCGTGTTTCTAACAAGTTTGTTTCTGACTTCTGTGTTTCTGACCATTGTGTTTCTGACCACTGTGTTTCTGACATCTGTGTTCTCACCAGTGTGTTTCTGACCACGGTGTGTCTAACCACTGTCCTTCTCACCACGGAGTTTCTGACCATTGTGTTTCTGACCACTGTGTTTCTGACCACTGTGTTTCTGACCGGTGTGTTCCTGACCAGTATGTTTCTGATCACAGTCTTTCTGACCAGTGTGTTCCTGACCACTGTGTTTTTGAGCAGTGTGTTTCTGAGCAGTGTGTTTCTGACCAGTGTGTTTCTGACCAGTGTGTTTCTGACCACTGTGTTTCTGACCGGTGTGTTCCTGACCAGTGTGTTTCTGACCATTGTGTTTCTGACCACGTCGTTTCTGACCACTTTGTTTTTGACCACTGTGTTCCTTACCATCGTGTTTCTGACCGGTGTATTTCTGACCACTGTGTTTTTGACCACTGTGTTTCTGACCGGTTCGTCTCTAACGATAGTCTTTCTGACCGTTGTGTTTCTGACCACTCTGTTTCTGACCACTGTGTTTCTGACCACTTCGTTTCTGACCACTGTGTTTCGGACCAGTGTGTTTCTGACTCTTGTGTTTCTGACCAATTTGTTCATGACCACTGTGTTTCTGACCAGCGTGTTTCTGACCAGTGTGTTTATGACCACAGTGTTTCTATCCACAGTGTTTCTCACCAGCGTGTTTCTGACCAGTGTGTTTCTGACTGCTGTGTTTATGACCACTGTGTTTCTGACCATTGTGTTTGTGAACACTGACTTTCTTACCACTGTGTTTCTGACCAGTGTGTTTCTGACCACTGTGTTTCTGACAGCTGTGTTTCCGACCACATTGTTTCTGACCAATATGTTTCTGACCACTGTGTCTCTGACCACTGTGTTTCTGACGGGTGTGTTTCTGACCAATGTGTTTCTGACCACTTTGTGTCTGACCAGAGTGTTTCTGACCACTGTGTTTCTGAGTAGTGTGTTTCTAACCAGTGTGTTTCTGACCACTGTGTTTCTGACCACTGTGTTTCTTACCATTGTGTTTCTGACCATTGTGTTTCTGACCACTGTGTTCCTGACCATCGTGCTTCTAACCACTGTGTTTCTGACCAGTGTGTTTCTGAACATTGTGATTCAGACCAATGTGTTTCTGACCAGAGTGTTTGTGACCAGTGTGTTCTGACCACTGTGTGTCTGACCACTGTGTTTCTGACCACTGTGTTCATGACCACTGTTTTTCTAACCACTCTGTTTCTGACCACTGTGTTTATGACCATTGTGTTTTTGACCACCACGTTTCTGACCAGTACGTTTATGAGCACAGTGTTTCTAACCAGAGTGTTTCTGACCAGCATGTTTCTGACCAGTGTGTTTCTGACTACTATGTTTCTGACCACTATGTTTCTGACCGTTGTGTTCTGACCACTGTGTTTGTGACCACTGTGTTTCTGACGAGTGTGTTTCTAACCACTGTATTTCTGACAGCTGTATTTCTGACCATGGTGTTTCTGAACACCGTGTTTATGACCACTGTGTTTCTGACGACTGTGTTTCTGATCAGTGTGCTTCTGACCAGTGTGTTTGTGACCACTGTGTTTCAGACTAGTGTCTTTGGTGCCCCCAATTTTGCCGCGCCCAATATGACTTCCGCGCTCTCTAGCTCCGCGTTTGGTCTGCTCCGCGATCTTGTCGTTCCGCAATTCTGGGCAGCACCCACTGGCCACTCCTCCACTACCTTTCCTAGTCTTCCGCGGATGCTTCACACCTTCTGGATCCCAGTCGTGGGTAGTGCTCCGCGGCTCCCTCCTTGCCAGCACGAGAGTCCGCCACCTCGTGGCCTCTGACTCCTTCGCCTGCGGAACCCCGTTCCGCGGTCGTGTGCAAGGCCTCGGAGTTGCCAACAGCGCTCTTTACCCAACCTTTGTTCCCTGGTGATGACAGCACTAAGCGGATTCTTTGGTTGTTCTTAGGATGGGTGGATTGAGCAGCGTGCTCCACGCATACCCAGAGGATAAGTATTCGTCCTCCGCAGAACAACTGAGCGGAGAGCACGGTTGCAACTTCCTCAACAGGTGCGGATCTCAGAGGGGAAGCGTGGGTGGGAGCCACACTAACACTTTTGCGGAGTAATGAGATAGAAGGAGGCAATCAGGTTCTGAACAAGTCAGGGCTCTCAGGCTCATGAGTGGGAAATGGGCTTGTATTAACTCAAACTACACATGATCAGGCAAAGGCTAAGCATCTATGGTCATTGGTCAGATATCCTAGTCGCTCCGCTACACCACTGTTATATATCTATCAACGCTAGCCTTCAAAGACATCCCCTACCACTCTTTCCCTTGTTTCGGTCTCCGCGCGGCGCGCTACATGCACTGCGGGTCTCGTCCTTGTCACACGCACACACACTTCACTACTGTATCCCTGTTCTACTTCTACATCTTCCTTTAGTTCGCGGCTTGGACACTTGCAATCTTGTGTTCTTCCTTGAACCTTCGTCTTCGCGCGGTGCGTCCCCCCGGTCCTCGTGCTTGATTACCGCTGCCCCTCTTGAGCCCTCATTGGTCGAGCTCCTGCCTGACCTCCGGTCCTGGTGTAGTGTGTTTCTGCACGTCCGGCGCTCCATCTTCTCCGCGGCTTGACTCATGTTCCCTTCTCACCGCGGGTTCTTGCCCTGCTGTCCCGCCCATTTTGGCTTCTCCACAGCCATTCTTTCCAACAGCCATTGACAGTTCATCATCAACTCCCGCTTCCTGGCAGCGACGTTCCCGCCTCTTTTCCCTCTCCACTTCTGGAGTCTGCGCCACCCCACGCTCGACCGCAATCTTATTGCGGGAGTAGCGTGCCTTGCGCATTCTCCGGTACTCCGCGGCCTCCCCTTTGTCTTTGTCCGCGGACCTCTAGCCGCGGAAGCCTTGTTCCGCGGATCTGTGGGAACCAGCGATTTCCTCTCCGCGGATCTACATTCTCCTCTGCGGAGATGCGGTGGATCCCGAATGACACTGATGCCCCCAACCCCCCCCTTTCCAAGACTCTGTCCCAGAGTCTCCTTAGTGCAAGAGGCGTGTGAACTTTCCTCGGGGGCCTGGCCGCTCCCGTTGTTGGCAGGGGCGGCGGTAGGTCTCCACTTCTGCGCCCTCACGCTGATACCTCGCGGAGCACTCCTGATGCACATACAAGTGGCAGCCCTCACACCTGGCTCCTGCAGTGATGTCTTCCGTGCCCAGTCTCTTTTTGCAGCTGGAGCAGTGCGGGATTCGTTCATATGTCCTGCAGCTGGTGCAGCGGTATACTGTCAGCCCCTCCTCATTCCTGCCCACCTTTGTAGTGCTCTATGCATGGGCCCATCCTCCGCAGTGCTCACAGTGGCATGCTGTCCCTATGACAATCCCCATACATCCGTCTCCGCAGCACTCCAGTCCAGAGTTTTGCGCACCCCAATTCGCCTTTCTGGGCTGAGCCAAGCATTGGTGGCCTGTCCACACTCCTTCCTTGCCCCTCTTGCCGTACCGCAGATAGCACATTTTTAAGCACATGCCACATCCCTTGCCGAACTCCGCCATCCCCTCGTGGCAGGCTGTACAAGCAGGTTCTCGGGTCTCCACGACAAAGCTGAGGTAGTAGTCTGCCTCAAGAGCTCATTACCCACACATTGGTGGCATTGGCCCTTCCAGGCAGAGTTGCCCGCCACCAGGCATTTGCGGTGCGCCAACATCTTGCAGACAATACATTTTTCCCCGTCCTGCACGGTATTTAGGCATGTGGGGCATGCCGCGGATTGGTGCTCTTCCATTCCCGGTCCCTCCTCTTCCTCTGATTCTTCCCCTTCTTCTTCCTCATTCACCCGCGGGGCCCTGCGAACGCCTCGTTGCCTCTTAACCTCCTCCCTGCACCTCCTGCACACCGCAGCCCTGCTTCGCCCTCCGCGCCCATCACGAGGTGGGGCCAAGCAACCAGTGTACATTTTGCGGAGGCATCCGCCACAGTCTTGCACCTCCACTCCCCACCACTGGCCGCATTAACGCATTTATTTTCTTTCAGTTCCTTCCTCCTTTTCTCCTCTGCCATGACCCGTCCCTCCGTCTGCCACTGCCTCATTGTGGCCTCGGAAACGAAGCGCGGACCTCTCTTTTGCTCTGGAGGCCCTTCTTCATCCTCCTCTTCCTCCTCCTCCTCCTCTTCTGGGTCCCATCTCCCGCGGGGCGGCGCTCCCCCAGCCCCGGGTACTGCTCCCTCTTCCTCATGCCTTTTCTTTGCGGCCTCCTGTTCAACAGCCTCCTTCAGGCATCGCAGGCAGGTTCTATTTCGTCCGATGCAGGTTTTGGAGGCTCCGCCGGCGTACTGATGCGCTGGATTCCCGCATACCCGAGACACCACCTTTAGGAGTGGTTCAGCAGGGAGGTTTTCTCCGCACCACACACATGGGCCTCTGTAGTCAGTCAGGGCCATAGGGCTCATTGGCACCCTCGTCTACGGTGGTACTTTCTGTGGTAGCTGCTGGGATACTCCCGATGGGGTTCGCTCGGGCTGTGGTTCGAGTCTGCCTTCAGACTCCTCCTTTCCCTGGTCCCGCGCCTTTCCCTGCTCCTGTCGTCTCTCCTCCTGCTGCTCCTGTTGTTGCTCCTGCCTCCGCGGCTCGCATTGTTGTTCCCTCCGTACCTCCTCTGCGACAAGTTCGCGGACATCGGATTCCTCCTCCTCAATCTCCTCTGGTTCCTGGCTCCATTCCTGCTCTTGCTACGACACCTGTCTCTCGCAGACATCCAGCACCTCCTTCGCTCTCCAACCTCGCAAACCTTTCCGTTGTGCCAGGGGCGGCAGGCGACATCCCGTCCCGGGGATGTGCGTTTGCCATGCAGGTGGCAGCAGCACAAACTCCGTGGCCGGATAACTGCAGTCGTTGAATCCTTCCGGTCCTTCGAGCCACACCTGCCCTGCCTCCACACTAGCCACTCGGTACACCTCCCGTGGCTCCCCTGCCTCTCTCCTCGCACTGGGGAAGGGGCGGAGATACACCAAGTGACCCTCCTTGATGGGCCCATGGTTCCGCGTCACATCCACGCCAGGCAGCGACCGAACCCCTCAACCGCGGCTCCGCCCGCATTGCCTTTTGTCCGCTCACAACGCTCACGGACCCATTCCGCGACCGCCTTGTCCTTCTCTTCCTCCGAGAGCTTCTCTTGCTCCTCCGGAGCAAGCGGTAACCTCAGCGGCCTCTGGGGCATGCCCATCGCCGCGCGCGGTGGTTGTCCGAAGAGTAGCATATGGCGTGAGAGGGAGGTTGCTCGGCTGGGTGTCGTGTTGATGAAGTGAGCCGTTTTCCTCAGCTTCTCAATCCAGTTACTGCCCTTCGCGGTTGCCACTGCCCTCTCCATTATGTCATGCACCCGCTCTACTTGCCCTTGTGACTCTGGCCGGTACCGCCCGGAGTGCACATGGCGGACCCACCACTCCTCCAGCTCCTCTCTAAAGGCCCCCATGAACTCCGTACCGTTGTCGCTGTGCACCACGCTGCAGCCACCAAAGCGACAAAAGATTTCCTCGCGGATGAACCCTGCCGCGGTGGCTGAACTCTTGTTGGGCACAGCGCGGGCCCAGAGGTACTTCGTGAAGTGGTGCACCGCTGCAATCCAGTATCGGTTCCCTTGGTCGCGGTGTGCGCGAGGGCCGTGGAAGTCGATGATAATCTTATCCAGCAGTTTGCCGATAGGGGAGGGTTGGAACAGCGGCTGGTCTTGTGGTGTAATTTTCCGCGCTCGTTTGCAGGGGGCGCAGTGCTGTACCATGTCTTTGGTGATAGCCGCCAGGTTCGGTACGTGGATGATGGGCGTCAGGCGATCCTTCAGTGCTTGTACACCAGTGTGGTGGTGGCGGTGGTAAGCCTCCACCACTGCCTTTTGCAACGTTAGTGGGGGCACCCACAAGACAAGCGGAGTTATTCTCCACAGACAACCGTCCTCCCATGCATACTGCTCACAGAGACGGGCCCGGTCGTCCTTTTTCATCCGGTCAAATTCCACGTCCAGCCATGTTTCCAGATCCGCGGACACCATCTGCGCCTCCGCATTCTGCTGTTCCTTACTGCTGGCGCTGAGAAGGATGTGGGCGGTCTGCCAGATTCGCCAGTCTTGCGTTTCCATGGGCCCCTTCCTCCCCGCTTTCTCTGCTACTGCTTCCCCCGGCTTCCGCTTCGTTTCTGGTATTCTTGCCGGCAATCCCTTGCTCGCCTCCCATCCTGCTCCACTTTCATCACCTCAAACTTCTTGCGGTTCTCTTCATCATAGACCGGTGGCTCTCTGTCCCAAGGATCAGGTGCAGGGAAGAGCCGAAGGATTCCGACCGCTCGAAGCTCTCCTTCATCCCATTGCTCTTGCAACCTGCTCTCAGCGGGGCCGCTTGGGCGTTTGTCGTGTCCACCAGCGTGGTGCAGCTCAATCATCTCCTCCTTTTTGTGTAGAGCCGCTCCTGGAGCCCGCAGCAATCCATGGCTGCGTGTGAGGGGTTGTTCCTCTTCCGAATCTCCCGGTGACTCACTGATTTCGGGAACCACCATCACCGCTTCTTTCTTCGCGCGTCCCCTCCTTTCCGGCCCCTTGCATGCAAGTGCTGTCGCGGCTTCTCCCAAGACAGGCCGCAGTGGAGCCGGCACCATCTCCGCTGGCATGTGGACTATGTGGAGTACTGCCATCAGATGTTCTGCTGCCTGCGCGGCCTCCCGCTGGGCCTGCGCCAACTGTTCCGGTGTTACGCCGGGGCTGGGGCCTTCGTGTATCCGAGGTTGTTTCTCTTTCTATGGCTTCGCGACCGCTTCCTCTTCCGCCTTCCTCTTTCCTTTCTGAGCAGGAGTTGCTTCCTCCAGGAAAGTATGCGCTGGCTCCTCTGTTTGTCTGGTATCTACCGGCACTGTTGTTGTGGTATGGCTCAGCGTAGCTGCTGCTTTCCGCACCACTGCTGCCGCTCGGGCCTTAAGTTGTGCCTTCCGCTAGAGGGAGCCAGCGGATGGCTCCGGGCGGTGGCGCTTGACGCCAGCCTTGTACCTCTTCCTCATCGTCTCTTATGCTGATCCTGCGTGCCTCGCCGCAGCCCCATGTGTTGTTGCTTCCCTTGCTGCCTCTGTCGCTGTGCTACCTGCCCCTACTCTGGCTGCCTCCGCGGTTGCCCGTCTTTCTATTGCTACTTGTGCCTCCGTGGCTACTACTCCTGCTACCTTGTCTGTCGCTGCTGCTGTTGCCTCCTCTGCCACTTGTGCTACTGCTACTGCCTCTGTCTTCGCTTTTGCCGCTTCAGCTACTGCTGTTGCTGCATCTGCCTCCGCCGCTCCTGCTGCTGCTGTTGCTGCCTCTGCCTCCGCCGCTCTTGTTGCTGCGGCTGCTTCCTCCGTGATTTCCCTTATGAGTTCTTCAGCAGCTTCCTTGTCTGTCTTAGCCGCCGCCTCCTGTTCCATAGCCAATCGGGCCTCCTTCTGCGTGACCTCTGCGGCCACCCGTTCTCTCTCGGCTGTTTCTTCCTCCCATTCCTTCCGTAGGCGTTCCTGCATCTGCTACAGCTGAGGGGAGGGCTGGGTATATTCGCGAGCCTCCTCGACCTCCGCATCCCTCCTGCTCTTGTCCTCTCGGCATACTTCCGCTGCCTCCTTGGCCCAGTGGCGCACCTCTTCTTGCTTGAGATTCAGTCCCTTTCCTTGAACCATAGTCTAGTGTGCCTCCGCAACCGCTGCCGCTACCCTGGTGCGTATCACATTCTGGAGTGTCAGCGTCCAGCATTTTTCCATGGCTTCCATCCAGCATCCCTCAGGCACCTGGGTGTCGGTAAGCCGCGATCTTTCTTCTTGCGGGTACTGAACGCTCCATCTTGCATAGACGAGGTTGAGCAAATATCCCCACCTCCATTCGTCTGCCGCGGATCTCCGCCGCGGTACCTCTGCCGATCCAGGTGCTTGGTCATTCACATGGTACAGGACGAGGGCTCTGGCCCTCTCCTGGAGCAGGTGCACGTACCGCCTCTCTGGGCTGCTCCGTTGGTCCTTCTGCACCCTGTTCCACCATACTGGAGCGGCTTCCAGTGATGGGTCCGCCCGCTCGGTGTCCAGTAGTTCCACGACGCCAGTCATGTCACTAGCCACCCCTTGTTTGATGCTCAGGCTATCCCGCAGTGCCAAAACAAGGCGCTCTGCGGTTGCTGTCTCCAGTAGTAGCACCTGCCTCTCGTGCACTCCGAGAGCCAGCACCCCCGTGGCTGCTCCCTTTAGTACTACCTGCCACATCCTGCCGAACAGTGAATCCTTGAATTCCGCGCGGATCACTTGTGGAATCTCTGTCAGCAGCTTGAGCATGACGGTGCTTACTACCTCAAGCAGCAGGGCTTCCTTGGGCTACTCCCCGCTGCCCCCCGAGCTTCCCTCGAGGTACGTTCTCGCCCCTTCTATCACCGTTCCTCTGCCCAGCAGGGGACGTGTGGGTTGCCGAGTTGAACTACCGCGCGAGGTCGGCGGCGAGTGAAAGAGCAGCATCGTGGCCGGGGAGGGGACTGGGGTATTTAGGGTTCGAGCTTCATCTCGCGGGATTGGTGTTGGGGTGGCGGTTCTTCTTGCCGCTGCCTGCGTGGCTCCTACCGCTGGCTCCATGCGCCTGAAGGTCCGCGTCGGTATGCTTGTGGCCGGGCCTTGTCGCGACGGGCCTGGTGCTTTGGCCACAGGTGACGTGACCTGCGTTGGTGTTCGTTCCGCGGGACTGGACCGCGGTGGGATTGAGCTCTTGTTGGTGCCGGCAAAGATGGGGTAGGTTGCTTTTCCGCTGCGGTTGGTGGTTTCGTCTGCCGGCGTTTCTGCGGCACTATGGTACATTTAGCAATTGCCTCTTGGAATCTTTCCTCCGCGGCCTCTGCCTTGCGGCGCGATGCGTTCCTTCCTGTACTCTAGCGGCCATCTGTAGATCCCATCCGCGCAAGCCTCATTCTTGGGCTCGTGCAATGAGAGTGGTCTCCGCTGCGGGAGGGGGGGGGGGGGGGGGGGGGGGGGGGGGGGGGGGGGGGGGGGGGGGGAGGGGCAACTCTGTAATCCCGTCCTCCGCCATTGGCAGCCCCAGCTTGACATTGCGGGCTCCGCTCGTGGAGTTCGCGGGTGCCTAAGGGTTGGGCAGAATGCCCTGCCCTCTCGGGCATTCTGGGTTTGATGATCCGGTGCGTTCCGCCCAGCTTGCGTCTGCTGCTCAGGCTGCTGATCCTGCCAAGGTTGATTATAATACGGCTGCCACTGCTGCACCATAGGGTACTGTTGCATAGGATTGGTTCGCGGAACACCATGTCTTTTCTGCGGACAGTCTCGAGCGATGTGCTCCAGGCTCTGGCAAGTGTAGCACGCCTCAGGCTTGGGTTGGGAGGCCTGTGCTGCTGGTGCTGGAGTATGAGAATCTCCATCCTGGTGCTGCCGCGTCGACCGCTGCCGTGTGAAAATGACTGTGGCGTCCTGCACCGCATCCTGTGATGACTGGTAGCGCTCAGGGATCATAAGACTGCGGATCTCATCGGGAAGTGCACGGATGAGATTCTGCAGGAGGACCCACAGCGACAGTCCTTCCCCTTGAGGGTTCTTCGCGAATGGTGCCCAAGTGAGGAACTGATCCAAAAACCTTTGGATGTTGGTGTCCTTCCGCATGACCTCCTTTTCAATTTTGCGGAGTGCTTCTTCCTTAGTCAGCCGCTTGAAGCGCTCGATTAGCGCGTTGCCAAAATCCTCGAAGGAGTTGAACGGTGCTCGTGCATTGTACCAGTCCGCCGCCGCGCCCTGTAGATGGAGCTCCGCGGTGGCCAAACAAAGGTCCTGTGGGATTCGTCTTATGCTTGCATGTATCGTAATCTGCTTCAACCATGTCCACGGGTCCTCTTCAGGGGTCCCCTTGAAGATCTCTAACCGCGGGATGTTAGCCGGTTGTGCGCGTACATACTGCAGCTGGGGCACAGTATTCCGGTTGGCCATGGATGTTACCGCGGGAAACGGGGGCGAGGCTGAAGAGGAGGGGTTGGGGTGCGAGGATGTGACCACTGAATAGCCCACGTAACTAGTTTGTGGCTGCCCTTGGGGTACAGGTGTGGGGTTGGTCATTGGGGCTGTCACCGGAAGCGCATAGTAATGAGTTGCAGGGGTGGCCTACGTCGCGTGGGGTGCGGAGTAGAAGGTAGTCCCAAGGGGCGGTGCCTGTGTGTTCGGGGCGGCGGGGACCGTAGGTCCTCGCAGCCAGTAGCCCTGAGATAGAGGGTATGACACTGCAGAGTGGTAGAGCGGGGTGGCGATAGATGCCGTAGGGGCCATGGTGGTCGCTGGATTCGGCGGAAGAGCAGGGTAGGTGGAGTGGGGTACTGTCGGCTGTTCTTGACTGGCAGGTTGTGCTGGATGGACCGCAATCCCAGCTGGTGCGGTACCCATCGCTTGCTGGTGATAGACTGGGTATCCAACCGCCACGGGAATTAGTTGCGGCGTCATAGGGGCCGGTGGTTGCTGTGACGGTATATGCTGTATGGGTGCTTGCGGCGGAACTCTTGCCGCGGAGGGCGTGGCCCAGGTGCCCATCATCATCCAACCTGGTGGGGCTGTGGCAGGAGGGATCGTTGCGGGCCCCGCGTACGGCAGAGTCCCTTGCAATGCAGGGTTGGGCTGTGGCTGTGGCCCTGTGGGTGGCTGCTGAGTTGCGTGGGATGGATGCGGAATCAGGGGGGGTTGGTGCGCCATGCCCCCTCTCTATTCAGTGGTCAGAAACACAGTGGTCAGAAACACAGTGGTCAGAAACACACTGGTCAGAAACACACTGGTCAGAAACATAGATGTCAGAAACACACTGGTTAGAAACACAGGGGTCAGAAACACACTGGTCAGAAACACAGTGGTCAGAAACACAGTGGTCGGAAACATTGTGGTCAGAAAAGCAGTGGTCAGAGACACAGTGGTCAGAAACGCAGTGGTCAGAAACACAGTGGTCAGAAACACAATGGTAAAAAACACAGTGGTCATAAACACACTGTTCAGAAACACAGTGGTCAGAAACACAGTTGTCAGAAACACAGTGGTCAGAAACACACTGGTCACAAACACAGTGGTAAGAAACACACTGGCCAGAAACAAGGTGATCAGAAACACACCGGTCAGAAACACACTGGTCAGAAAGGCACTGGTTCGAAACATGGTGGTTGGAAACATAGTGGTCAGAAACGCCGTGGTCAGAAACACAGTGGTCAGAAACGCACTGGACAGAAACACACTGGTAAGAAACACTGTGGTAAGAGAATAAGTGGTCAGAATCACACTGGTTAGAAACACACTTCTCAGACACACACTGGTCAGAAACACAGTGGTCAGAAACACAGTGGTCAGAAGCACAGTGATCTGAAACACAGTGGTCAGGAACACAGTGGTCAGAAACACAAAGGTCAGAAACACAGTGGTCAGAAACACAATCGTCAGGAACACATTGGTTAGAAACACACTGGTCAGAAACATAGTGGTCAGAAACACACTGGTCATACATTCAGTGGTCAGAAACACAGTGGTCAGAAACACAGTGGTTAGAAACACAATGTTCATAAACACAGAGGTCAGAGACAAATGGTCAGAAACACATTGGTCATAAACACACTGGTTTGAAACAAACTGGTCAGAAACACAGTGGTCAGAAACACCTTGGTCAGAAACAGAGTGGTCATAAACACCGATGTAAGAAACACACTGGTCAGAAACACAACGGTCAGAAACAGAGGGGTCAGAAACACACTGGTCAGAAACACATTGGTCCGAAACACAGTGGTCACAAACACAGCGGTCAGAAACACACTTCTCGGAAACACACTGGTCAGAAAAACAGTGGTTAGAAACACTGTGGCTGGAAACACAGTGGTCAGAAATACAGAGGTCAGAAACACACTGGTCATGCCCACACTGGTCAAGAACATAGTTTTCAGAAACACAGTGGTCGTAAACACAATGGTCTGAAACATAATGGTCAGAAACACAGTGGTCGGAAACACAGTGGTCAAAAACACAGTGGTCAGAAACACAATGGTCAGAAACACACTGGTCAGAAACACCCTGGTCAGAAACACTGTGGTCAGAAACACAGTGGTCAGAAACACAGTGGTCGGAAACACGGTGGTCAGAAACACAGTGGTCAGAAACGTAGAGGTAAGAAACACAGTGCTCAGAAAGTGAGGGTCATAAACACAGTGGTCAGAAACACACTGGTCAGAAACATATTGGTCAGAAACACACAGGGCAGAAACACAGTGGTCAGAAACACACTGGTCAGAAACACAATGGTCAGAAACACAGTGGTCAGAAACACAGTGGTCAGAGACACACTGGTCAGAAACATATTGGTCAAAAATACACTGGTCAAAAACACAGTGGTCAGAAACACTGTGGTCAGAAAAACACTGGGCAGACACACACTGGTCAGAAACACAGTGGTCAGAAACACAGTGGTCACAAACACAGTGGTCAGAAACACACTGTTCAGAGGCACAGTGGTCACCATTACATTGGTCAGAAACTCATTGGTCTTAAACACAGTGGTCAGGAACACAGTGGTCAGATACACACAGGTCAAAAACGTAGTGGTCAAAAACACGGTGGTCAGAAGCACAATAGTCAGAAACACACTGGTCAGAAACACAGTGGTCATAAACACAGTGGTCAGAAACACCCTGGTCAAAAACACACTGGTCAGAAACACAATGGTCAGAAACAGAGTGGTCAGAAACACAGTGGTCGGAAACACACTGGTCACAAACACACTGGTCACAAACACAATGGTCAGAAAGACACTGGTCAGAAACACACTGGTGAGAAACACAGTGGTCGGAAACACCGTGGTCAATAACACAGTGGTCAGAGACACATCGGTCAGAAACACACTGGTCATGCCCACACTGGTCAGAAACACAGTTATCAGAAATACACTGGTGAAAAATATAGTGGTCAGAACACAGTGGTCATAAACAAAGTGGTCAGAAACACATTGGTCACAAACATAGTGGTCAGAAACATAGTGGTAAAAAACACAGTGGTCAGAAACACACTGGTCATGCCCACACTGGTCAAAAACACAGTGGTCAGAAACATAGTGGTCAGAAACACAGTGGTCAGAAACACAGTGGTCATAAACACGATGCTCATAAACACAGTGGCCTGAAACAGAGTAGTCAGAAACACAGTGGTCAGAAACACAGTGGTCGAAAACACAGTGCTCAGAAAGATAGGGTCATAAAAACAGTGGTCAGAAACACACTGGTCAGAAACAAAGTGGTCAGAAACACACTGGGCAATAACACAGTGGTCAGAAACACACTGTTCAGAAACACAATGGTCAGAAACACCGTGGTCAGAAACACAGTGGTCAGAAACACACTGGCCAGAAACACATTGGTCAGAAATACACTCGTCTGGAACACACTTGTCACAAACACAGTGGTCAGAACCACAGTGGTCAGATACACACCGGTCAAAACCACAGTGGTAAAAAACACGGTGGATAGAAGCACAATAGTCAGAAACACACTTGTCAGAAACACACTGGTCAGAAACACCGTGTTCAAAAACACAGTGATCAGAAACACATCAGTCAGAAACACACTGGTCAGAAACACATAAGTCAGAACACACTTGTCAGAAACACTTTTATGAGAAACACGCTGGTCAGAAACACACTGGTCATAAACAAAGTGGTCAGAAACACAATGGTCAGAAACAAAGTGGTCAGAAACACGGTGGTCAGAAACACAGTGGTCATAAACACAGTGGTCACAAACACAGTGGTCAGAACCATAGTGGTCAGAACCACACTGGTCAGAAACAGAGGGGTAAGAAACACACTGGTCATGTACACACTGGTCAGAAAGACAGTGGTCAGAAACACATTGGTAAGAAACACACTGGCCATAAACAAGGTGGTCAGAAACACACTGGTCAGAAATACAGTGGTCAGAATCACATTGGTAAGAAACACAGTGGTCAGAAACACAGTGGTCAGAAACACAGTGGTCAAAAACACACTGGTCAGAAACACACTGGTCATAAACACATTGGTTAGAAACACGGTGGTCAGAAACACAGTGGTCAGAGACACAGTGGTTGGAAGCACAGTGGTCAGAAACACAGTGGTAAAAAACACAGTGGTCAGAAACACAGTGGTCAGAAACACAGTCGTCATAAACACAGTGGTCAGAAACAAATTGGGCAGAAACACACTAATCAGAAACACAGTGGTTAGAAACACAGTGGTCAGAAACACTGTGGTCACAAACTTAGTGGTCGGAAATACAGTGGTCAGATACACAGTGGTCATAAACACAGTGGTCAGAAACACACTGGT